>LYUA01000385.1:263223-290727 GCA_002093875.1 Calopteryx splendens
GGCAGTTTTCGCACAGTCTACCTGCAAGGGGCTGGCAGCAAAAGGGTTAAGCTACCCAGGCATCATCTTATACTGTGAACTTTTGAGAGCTTGAAATGGAACAAGATGTTTTTATGAATTTCTGTACATACAATGTCACAAAGCAATCATCATCATATGCACAGTGCCACAGTCCACGAGGTTAAAGTAACATTTAAACACTTCAGATGTTTAACCTTTTTCAAAGAACTTTAGTGGAGTTACCCGCTGCTGTGCATACATATGCAAAAAATGAATTTTTAATTTTATAGCTCTAAAAATATACAGTGTATTAGGATGCTTAAGTAGCTTACCTGCCTTAAGCAAACGGGCAGAAATCGAGGGATTTGGGTTCGAGTCCCAGTTCAGGTGAATGATTTTTGCATTGTTAATTTTTTTTCACATATCCAATTAACAGTTTCATCTTGGCAGAAGGTTACCTCAAGGCAACATTAAGAGATAAGCAAAGCACTGAGAAATGTGCATGTAAAGTTCAGTTCTAAAAGATAGCCATAAGGGCATAAAGGTAGGTCTAAGGAAAAGCAATGTAGGAAAACAGAAGTATAGGACTGTAAACAATGGCATTTATTAAATATCAAAGTTGAATTAAAAGGCAATACTCATGGGAAGTTCTTGAAAAAAGCTGTTATATTTAAAAAGGGATAGTGGGTTTAGAAGGATACCCAGCTATCAGAATTGATGCATTTTCTCAAAAGTCTGAATTCACTTCTGAAATCTTTAAGCATATGCACAACCAAAATTAAGCATCAAATGAAATTAAAATTCTCCAGCCATCATCATAATGTATAATATTTTAAGAGGGGTATATTGGATAACTAATGTCACTATGATAAAATATTAAGTATTTTACAATAGTTGGTCAAAGTGGATGAAATATATTAGCAGGAGAAAAAGTCCTTATGTTTCCTGGGCAGGGAGTCTAAAAGGAAGATGATGTGTGTACAACCAATAGTGTAGATGAAATAGCATAAACCAGGTTCAATATTAACATTTTTCCTTGGGGTGAAACATAAGTAGGACTTATAAGTCCCTTAGCTAATAATTAATCATACCTGTTAATATTTTTTCATGCATGACAGTTGAATCTATTGTTTACCCAATAATGTTGGACTTGAGATTCTATTGGAATGTAACTATTATGTTTATATATGTCCTTTCAAATATTAATAGCAATTTTATTGGGTCTTACAATTGTCAAATTTTCCTTTATAGAATTGAAGGAAATATGGTGGTAAATTGTACAAATGCATGCACCCAGTTAGGGTTTTTGCAGGAACTTTTCTTACATTCAACAATTTTACAGATTATAAGTGGACAGCAATTGCCTCGTCCAAGAGGATCTACTGCTAAAGGAGACGTAATTGATCCCTATGTGGTAATTCAAATATTTGGCATTCCTGCAGATTGCACAGGTCAGTCAGGGATTTAAAATATTACTCTTATTTTTGTTAAAAAAGCTATTTAAAGTTAATATAATTTTAAGTAATTTTTCTATCAGGATGACAATTTTCATTGACTCTTTTCCCTGAAAATTAACTTACATCATAAAACTAATAAATGGGCTTCCTTTTATAGAGAGAAAATCAAAAACTGTCTCAAATGAAGGAAACTGTCCAATATTTGAAGAAAGCTTTGAGTTTCAAATTATGCTGCCAGATTTAGTCCTGGTTCGTTTTGTTGTAATGGATGATGACTTCATTGGAGATGACTTTATTGGACAATATACCATTCCTTTTGAATGTTTACAGACAGGTAAATATTTATATCAATGTTAAATCACATGATTTTAGTCTTGTAATAGACATGTATTCCTACCTATATTTTTATCTTAACTTTTCAGCAAGATGACTAATTATAAAGCTTGTTGATTACCCTATATACTTGGGTATAGTTCAATCCCTGATTTTATGACCAAAAATTTGGTTTTAAAAGTGGATCTATACATGAGTATATAGAGTATTTTGATAAAAAAAAACTTATTGAAAAGAGAAACTGTATAATGAAGTAGCATAGGAAAGACATAATAGCCAATCGAAACTAATTATTTAATTTTTATTATCAGGGTACCGCCATATACGTTTGCTGTCAAATACAGGGGAAGCCCTGGAAAATTCATCTCTTTTTGTGCATGTAGCCATCACCAACAAAAAAGGAGGTGGTGTAAGTATTTCCTTGGCCTAAATACACTAGTTCGCAACTTCTGTCTCATGTTTTGAGAAATCTCAGGAATCCTAATGGTTTCACTCAGCATCAATGACTGCCTTCGTGTTAGTTCTTCATGAAAAAATATACATTTTTATGCTTTTGTATCACATTAACATTCACTATTGAGTTAAAGGTAATGAAGAATGTCTTAAAGAAGCATAGGTAGTTTGGATATTTTAATTTTTACACGATGATGCATTACAGATATTCAAATTTAGCATATTTCAAGCTTCACATATTGTGGTTCACCGCATATGTAATTGAAATGAATAGTTGGGAAGGACAAATGTTGGTAGGTATCCCATGTTGCATACATTTGTGAATCAATGCCTACATTATTAGTTATTTTTACATTTATGTCGACTGTTGATGTATTAGCATACTAGATTTTACAGTTAATATGTCTCATGTATTAACTATTCGTAAATAATTTGCACAACTGAGAAGAGCACGGTTTTGGGAGAAAACAAAATCTAAGAAACACGTTCACTAATGAAGATGCCCCTTGGCAGAATGGCAGTGGAAATACACACCAAGTGCCATCAAGTGGCAGAGTTTGTACCGCAACTGGTTTGGGTGGAATATTCAAATTTTCAACAAATTTGGGTAGCACCTCAAATATGTATATCTTATCTGTTAGGTACTTTTATTTCAACACTTCTTTTTAAGAAGTAAATAGATTTTTCCAGATGAATAGAAAAATGGAATTCTTCTGACTGGTATTACTCAGTGGATACAGGTCATCATCACAAAATTAATAATAAATTTATCGAGTAGCCACAGGTTATTTAATAATTATTTATTTTATACTGAATTTATATTATCAATCACATAGTATTCATATATTTTATAAAATAACTTTTGAATCCTCACTCAGTTTATTTTTAATTTTTACAGCATGCATATGTCTTTCTTTCAACCTAATTTTAGTCCTCTTTTCTTCTCAGAAACCTATGAAAAGGAAGCAAAAGGCTGACAAACTTCACACAGATGTTCGCATTGTTGGACTGAAGCAGATTGATGATGTTGTCAAGGTTATCCTATTTGTGAATTTGTTACTTTTAATGAAATTAGACTGTGCCTTAGTCAACTAGTATTGCTTCTAAAATAGTGTGTGTGCATTTAGATCATAGTATGTTTATAACTATCTTCTATTCTATATTTTGATTTTCCATAATATGAATTATGCTAGTGTAATACATATCATAGAAAATATTTTTTGGTTACAATTTTTGCATGGGATTTATTTTAGGTCATGTCCCCAGGACTAATGGAAGCAATGAGAGTGCGCTATGAGGCAGAAGGTGCTATGGATGACCTTCGTACTGAATGTGGTCTTAGTGCTATAGCAAACATTAAGCAATGCCTGAGAGTTATTCTTCAGAGGCTATCAGCATGTCCCCAAGTTAATTCTGTTTCAATCCAGGAAATAAATGGGGTAAGTCCCCTTTTTGCCTTATTTCCATCCATATATAATTATTGTTATAATTTTAGTAGTCAATATAGCTACAGTGATAGTGGGTTCCTGCTATAGGTACAATATGCATCTGTTCCACAGAGTCAATTGTATTATGAAAGTATCATAAATTCAACTTAGTACCACATTTACTTGTGATAATTTATTCCAGATAATATATTGGGTCATCCAAATGTAAAATGAATTTTAAATTGCAAATTAAGCTACATACAGCATGGAAAATAACCAAAGAGACAAATTTAATAATGTTAATTCATAGTTAACAACTTTTAATGATTTCATGAACACATCACAACTTCTTATGTCCAATTACTTGTTTACTTGTGATCTCATACCATCTAACTTCTATGCTGCCAGCAAAGTGCCCACACAGTGCAGCAAAGGAAATTCACTTCAAAATTTTCACATTGGTCATTATCAAAAATAAAATGAATTGCAGACTGACATAGCTAATTTCCACCTATTGATTCAAACAGCAACATCATAGATGAAACAAAGGCAAGTGAAATCTCAGCCATCAAACCAAACTATTAATAACTCTTGATGATTTCTAATTTAGGACTCAAGATTTATCTAAGTAAAATGAGAAGCAGACTTGGACATATATAAAATATAAATTTCTTATAGGTATTCTATTAGTATGCACTAAAAAAATAATCATTATCCTTTCATTAATTCAATATTGAAGACCTTCAATCATCTTTCCCAATACAGAATAGGTGTTACCTTGCCGTGAAAACCAGGCACTCTTAAAATAAAAACTAGGAACTTAAGTCTATCAGAACCTTTAACCTCCCTCTGCTCTGCCCTACAGCATTGCCCAAGTCAAGGACTTGAGGATAGCTTACTTAGCAGAATAACAGAGGTAGCAGCAGAGGATAGGCCCTATTCTTCTCCACCTTCTCTGCCTACTCTTCAATCACTGGCCATGTGCTCAGGAGGGACAGGGGAAAAGAATAAGGGATAAGGTTTTCCTAGGATTCCCCACTCTAGACTTGGAGTCCAATAGAGGGGGAACCAAAACACAGTAATCAACCCAAAGGTTGGTTTGGAATGTGAGGGTAGAGCTCACCCAATACTCAGGCCAACAGTGTGTGAAATTCATACTTCAGGGTAGGGATGCCAGTTTCTTTCCCTTTGCTGCCTGTGGTTTCCCAGGATGATTTGGTACCCAAAAAATCACACAGCTTGGGTGAAACTGAGGGTGCCCAGAGACATCACCTGGAATCAAACACAGGCTCTGATTAGAAACCTAGTGCTCTACCCACTGGACTACCTTGTCCATTGGAGGGGGAAGGGATAAAGAAAAAGTGTGCATGGTGAATACAGCCTGGTTATGGCAGTGGGGGTGCAAATGGGGGTGAAGGACAGGCCAATGAAAGAAAGAAAGAGGCCAAAGGGTTTTCCCTGCCAAGCTTTGTCATAGCCCAACAGTGGTGGGGGAAAGGATGTGATGTTGGAATGAAGGTGATGGGGGAGGGCAATGGAGGATAGGAGTTGGAAAGAGATTCAACAATGTAAAGGAAGAAATGAGATTAATGATAATTCATTTAATGTGTGATTTTTAAATGGAGGAAGGCTGGGGGAGGAGGCAGGATGAATGACTTGAAAGCCCACATGGTTTGTGTTCTAATGTTTGGATTATGATAGATGATGCATTGAAGAGGAAGTTATGCATTATGGAGATAGTGAAATGGTTGTCCATGTTTAGCCCTTGAGACTGTGCATGGATGGGGGTAGGAAGCTGGGAAATGGAGTAGGAAACTTTGCAGGATGATTAATGGTTGTTAATGTGAATTTTTAGTGGTGTGGCGCATTTTCCACTATAAAATGTTGAACAAAGTTGCACTGCAGGAGATGAACTATTCCCACTAGTTGCCTACTAGTGGCTTGAATTATATAATCGATCCTTGTGTTTTGAACTGTTGGAGATTATGAGGCCAAAAATAGGGCATATTTTATAGCATGGTTTTTGGCACTGCTCTGGAGTGCCAGGTGGAGGTGTTGTGTAAAATTAAGTATGAATAAATCTCTTGTAGTAAGCAGTCGAGTTACTAATCTGTGATGTGCATAATGAAAAGAAGAAGAACTAAGCAATTATTATGTAGACATTCTCTCTAAAATTAAATATTTTTATCATTTCAGCTTCCTGTTTTGAGAGCTGAAGCTACTAATTTGCCTCCACATTTGAATCGTGTTATCATCACCTTTGAGAGAACCCTCAACAACATGCAGGCTGTCATTGAAAATGCAGATCGTCTGCATAAGGCTATTGATACAAAACTGCAAACATACATGGAATTCTATGAAGATCTCCAAAATTCATGCAGCAGTTCCGGAATAAAAGGGAAAAAGTATAACAAGGTTCATGAGAATTACACATGGAATGTTCGGATTCTAAGAGGGCAGCTAGATCTTTTAGAAACCTGTAAGAAGGAGTGTAAGTCATCCATTTCACAGGTGAGTGTGATTTTCTTTCTGTCATGGTAATGAAGACCTTCATGCATATTTTTGCAGTACATAAAACTATGAATGATATATCAATACACAATAAAAATCTTAAGGTCCAAGTTGGCATTTGATTTACCAATTGAACAAAAAAATATGAAAGCTCATCCGTCATGTGTCTTATTTAATCTTTAAAGTTCTTGCTAAGACAAATTACCTTGATTTAAAGATAAGACAGTTTTATTATTTGAATGTTTCATTCATGTGCATAATTCAATTGTTTCTCTTTTTTTTACTGGAAAATAAATGATAATGATATGATCATAGATACTAAAACACGAAACTATTCTAAGAAAAATTACCAGATAACTTATTTTCTTAAGCATTTTATAAGATCTGAATTATTTATATATATATGTGTGAAATTACATGTGGAAAACACTTCCATCATTACATTAGAAGACTAATATATAGTACATCATTAGAAGTATGTTTTGTTTGATCTGTGAAAGTGGTTACACAATGCAGAGGACTTTTCAGGCAGTTTAACTCAACTGAAGACATCACATTTCATCAGCCAAAATATTAAAAGGTAGAGAATGATGTAATTGAATGGCAAATCATGGGGGCTCTTATACCATATGGATCAAAATATAACAATGCCAAAAGAAAGAATGAGAAATTGAGTGGCAATCAGTGGCATAGCCAGGGTGTTAGGGTTGGAGGCAAATCACACTTTGTTAGGCAACCCACAAAGCAGGTTGCTTCGTGGGTTGCCTGGGTGCCCCGTCATCAACGGAATGCTTTATTACTCTGTGAAAATTATGGCAGAGAAGCTACAAAAAATGCCATGTTTTTACATTTCAATGCTATTGCCTATCCACGCATGCATCAGGTTTAAATTTTCATTCAAACTGCATTCCCTAACAAAATATTGAGCAATATCTTAGTCGCAATATGATTTGTTGGGATACATTCCATTCAAATGCTTGTACATCAATGGAGATAAGGACATTAGAACTCGTGGGCTGAGGATAAAAATGTTTGCTGACAGTTTCAGTACCTAAATAATCTCACCTAAGACCTTCATCTAAGTCGAGATGAGGTTAAAGACATTGCAGTCATTCTCAACACTCTAGACTTGGCCAAATCATCTAACCCCCCAATAAATTACCTAATATTGAAAGTCAATGGTTTTCAACAATGTACATGAAATCAGACTTTGGAGGTTGGGTAGACAAATGAACCCCTCAAAATTCAGCTTAATGGTAGTAAAACTGTTCAAAGAACTATTTTTTCTGTATCTCCATATGAGAGAGTTGGCTCCATTATTTTTTTAATTGAGTTTAACACTTGATTCATGATAGAGTTAATTGCATACTTTCAACATGAAACGTGTGCTTTAAAATACCACATGTCACAGTAATCATAGGAGCAGAGAGAGGTTTGTAATTGCACACTAATTATAAATGCAAGAACTCACAGAATTAGAGTTTCACAGCAAACGTTATCAAAAGTTATGAAAAAAAATATTTCTCACAAAATACTGTTTTGGCTGAAAAAGTAAAGATCCAATTACTCTAGGTACTGGGAAATAACAAATCTTTACTTAATCCAGAGAAAATGCTCATCTTAAAAGGATATGAAAATATTATGTTATTATGACAAAAATAATGCATAGAACCCTAAATAAATATTTTTAAAGAAAACAAAAGTTTAAAAATATCAAGTGCATAGATAGGGCAAGGGAATAAAGGGAATCTATATGAATGCTCATGGACAAGTGTAGACAAGAGACAAGCAGCAGCCAGGAACTAAAAATACACTGATATATTTAAATGTTCAAAAATGCCCAAGCTTCAAAATTAATCCCTGACAGGGCATTCTAATACAATTTAAAGTATTTTTTGTCAATACCTATTGTTAGTGGAAATATATTTTTTATATTCAGCGATGTGATTATAAACTATCATGATCACCTATGATAACATCAGAAAAATATGTACATGGATATATTGAAGAGGTCATTCATTCATGCTCATTGTGCCTTTGTTAGCTTACAAATATAATTTTCACAACAGTAAAATGTTGCATATTTTCATCAACTCATGAATTTAATTTGCTTTCATTTGTTGTTTCCCGTAATTTTATTAATACCTGACATTATCCATTTTTATAGGTTCAGAGTTCTGCCCCAACCATTAGTAACTACACTAGCCGTGAAAGATCCCCTAGTACTTCAAGAAGCCAACGAAAATTACATTTATTTAGCAAAAGACCAAGTGTTGATGCCATTCCAGCCCTGAGCAGCCTCCAAGGTAGAAGTCCTACCTCACCAGTTCCTGTCAGCCCAGGAATTGACGTAAAACCAAAGAGTATTTTAAAAAAGTCCAACTCTAATATTGAACCTGGAAGTCTGGGGTATGTGATGAAATCTTCAACCAACATCAGTACAAGATCAAATTCTTGGATCTCTGAGATATCTTTAGATAAAAATCCTCCTCAGTGAATAGTGCTTTGCCAATTCTTTTGAGGAAGCTTATCTAATTGTAAAATGGATGTAAAGAGTATCACTTTTAAGTCTTGGAAAAGTGTGTATGTTAATTGTGCCTTAAAGGCCTAACCTTGTGACTGAGTGAATGAAATTATTTTTACATAGAAGTAATTATTTAAAGATGCAAGGGAAGTCATTATTTTAAAGTGAATCACTCTTCAAACCCTATGGTGAAGAAATTATTTGTCTTAAGAGAATTATTTTTATTAAACCAATCATCTAAGTCATAAAATAGTAGTTATTGTTAATTCTGAGGTATCATGTTACCATAAAACTGTGTTTCTGGTACCAGTTTCATGAAACAAAAGCTTAATGTTCATATGAAATAATGCTTCCCTTTCATGTCTGCTTTAATATGTCTTTGAATGGACATGTGTACACTGTTCAGAAATGTTGTGCAGTGAAATGTATTTGTCTGCATGATTTATTGTAAATAATGAATGGCAGTTAAAGTTGATGACATAGACAGTAAAAACAAGAGAAACATACTAAAATGATGCAGTACCCTTTGCAATACTACATTATTGCCACTGTTTGGATTCCATTTCCAGTCAAAATCCATTGATATGATGAGTTGGCTAACTTTATATTATTTGGAGCTCCTATTCTTATGGAAACTTTCTATTAGAATGTTCACATTCTTTCATTAATCTAAGTAGAGGACAGAAGGGAGCTGGTTTAGAAAAATTATAGAGCTACAGCATTCTGCTAGTAATCTCGTTAGGTTATGACCATCCATCACTATCACCAAGAGTGTTTAAACAGTTTTAAAGAAAATATTGGCATTCCATGAATCCATAGAGCAAAAAGTAAATGCATATGGCAAATTTTCCCTGATACATTGTTAAAACAATCATTCAATATGGTGTAAACCCCATATCTAACTGTATTTAGCCTTCTAAGTTGATGAAGATGAAGAAACTTAATTGGCAAATAGTAGTCATGAATTCCATATTGTGCCTACAATTCTATTTTAAATTAATTATTTTATTTTCATTACTTTCAGTCTTATCAATAATGATAAAGTTTTGCTTACAATTTTTAAGCAAACTATCAAATTACCTTAGCAGAGTCCTCTTTAAACGTCTCACAAAAATCACTGAAAATAGCAATCAGTATTATTTACCAGATGAGCAATATAATTTCATAAAGAGCACTTCATAAAAAATAATATTTTGAAATGATTCTTACATTACTAGTTTTAATTGTACAGCTATCTTCATTGTAATTTATTCTTGCCACCATATTTTTTGTCTACATGAATACATGGTTGTAGTAGCCTAGTGAGGTTAGTTGACCACTATCCCATGCCACCAAATGACCTGGAAATTAATATTTTCAAATTTTCCATGTATCAATGGCATGACTAACATGTCTGCTTGGATTACTTGTATTATGCATTCCAGAAAATTTAATGAATGGATGTACAGAAGTGATTGCATTACTTATCTGCCAAGTGAGACACTCATGGCTTGTACTTAAATAATCTCTGGCATTTTATAAATAGGTAACCCTACCAAAGTTCATACTTATTCGCATAGTCCTTAAATAAATTTAAGGAAAGGTATTGAATTCAGTATTAGGGTTTCTAACTAATGTAATGGTTATGCAGGGTGTAATAATTTATTTCATGATTTTAGATTAGTGTTTTGGCCTGAATAATTTTAAAGAGTTTCCAAATTATTTATTTTGGCCAGTCAATTGTTTTTAATTTTTGTACAAGACATAACATAAAATCCATAGACTGAGAACGTTTTAGTCTGACATATTTATTTAACATTAAGTATTTTTCATGATTTCCTCCATCTCAATGAAACTTATCTATATTGTTTTGTTTCATTACTGAAGGAAGTGATTGGTGATTTATGAGATTTTATGCTATTTGTAGTTGTTTTCATTTTCTTCCATATTCCATTTGAAAATCACATGAAATAGCATTTTTTAGAAATTGCCTGGATTTTAAAATTTCTTTTTCAAGCAACTTGTTATTGAATTTATTTAAAGATATTTTTACCATTCACATGAATGCATCATAGCTTTATTTCCCACTACTTGTTAGTCATCCACATATTACTTTCATGTAAATAATTCCTATTTCACTCACATACAACATTTTTAGGTAATGCAATACAAGACAACTGCAACAAAATCAACCACTTAAAAGTTGTTGATAATAATGTTTCATTGTAGCTTTTCTCAGTAGTTCATCACTCTTGTTTGAGGATTTGAAAGTGTTGCATTAAAATTAAGTATTGAAACCGAGTGAAATATAGAAAATAGTAGGTGACATTGGAAAATTTATTTCAGCTGCATAAACAGCTGGAAAAATTATATCCAGTAGCTTATTCACAAAATAATTAGACTACCTACTTATTCATGCTTTGCTTGTCATAGTAGTAATTTTGTCATATTGATTTTTGAACTTAAATCCAACACTATGGGTAACCCACTTTCACTGTTGTCAAAAATCGCCTATTTTATAGTTTGACATTCAGATACTTGGGATTTTATATAAACAGTCCACTATTATGAGAAATAGGTCAGTGAATTGATGTTTTTTATCTGTTAACTTGGGGCATTAGACCGCCCCTGATATTCCTAGCTACTTTGTGACTGGAAAATCAATTCAAAAATGGCACAAGTGCACAATTTGAAGATTTTCAAAAGGAAGATCATTAATTAACTACCATTTCAGAAAACCAAGATGAGTATGTTATTTCTGGCCCAAATATTAAGATGTGCAAATTTCATTGTACAATAATTTCAATGAATTACAGTGAATTTTTTGTCTCTTTAACAAAAAATCACATGAATTGTATGCGACTTTCTTAGCTTCATGATAATATTTTTATTTTAATACATCTGTTTCAAAATCAGATTTTGTCCTATATGGCAAATAAATAGTGTAAAGAGGTCATATCATACAAACACATGTATAAGTATTTTACTTTACTTTTGATCAAATACTTATTTTAAAAATACATTCAGATTGCACATTAAGGACCAATCATAAAACTGAGCTCAATTTTCTTTCAAACTGTCAATAATTAAATATCACATTTTCAACTTTTGAAAGGAATAATCAAATAAATCATTTGTATTTAATTAACAATATCCCTGTGAAATGTACATGTGAAATGACATTCAGATACTTGGGATTTTATATAAACAGCAATGACATTAGCTAATTTCTTTTAATTCAATTATCTTAATAATCTATCATAATGAATGTCACATTGATCAAAATCATAATACAATTCATGTAATTACTTACTGTTGGTGTAGCTACTCAACCTCAGTTACTGAAAATTAACAGCTAAAGCAAAATCTCAGGAATAAAGTTAATAACATATTTAAAATTATGAAGGCTAGGTAATTTTGTGTCTAATATTTTGTATCTAAATTTTGTCAGCAAGTAAGAAGTGAAGGCATATTCTGCTGATAGGTGGAAATTTTAAGTATTTTGTGAGACACAATAAATTCAAAATTATATGGCTCCCATAGATCCAATGCTATCCTTATTACTACTTTTGAAACAGCAAGAGATTTTACACTTTACCAACTCCTGTCTAAATATGTCACTATAGGGAGCATTAATCTAGTGACTATGGATTACTGTAACCCTTTGTAGTTTACTCCTGCTTTTCCACCTTCACTTCCCATTTCAATATTTAATCCACTTGTAAATAAGGCAAGGGAAGGGTTACATTCAAACTGCAACACTCTTCATTATAGAGGAGAAAAAGTAAATTGCTTCCCTTTGGATTGTGTATAAGATCCTAAGCCTTGAAGTTAATTTTCACTTTTACTCCTTCTTTACCCCATTCATCCTTCTTGTGGGCCAGATTTTTATTTAACAGTTTCATCACTCACCCACTGCATTCACTTACTTGGTTTCAGTTCCCCTGTTGATGTGAGAGAACTGACCCACTTAGTGTGGTGGTTAATGAGCTTACTGCCTACCCTGAAGGTTGAGGGTGGGAAACCTATCTGTGGCATGGATTTTGTGTTGTTTTGAAATGGATTTTCATTATTTGAAATGAAATGGGACTTTGGCCATGAGGTTATCTTAAGATCCAAATTACTGCTCTGGATTTAAAATGCAGGTGACTGGCTAGTACTAAATATCGATGCAATGGAAAAAATTAATTAGAAAAGGTTCAACTATGTTAGAACTTAATGATTTGTTAGTAATATGTTGGGTCATGAGTAAATGAATTTTGATTTTACCCTTAGTGTATCACATTCTTGTTTTTCTGTGATATCTTGTTTTTCTTTTATTTTTAACAGTATTATTTAAAATGGCATAATTTAAATAATGTTAGGGTAGAATATTTCTTTCATCAGTAAAGCATAATATTCTCCTTTAAAACGCTCAGGAAAGTTAAGGTTCATAAAGCAGGCATATATTTTACACACTAGAACTCGGTTGCTGACTAGTGCCCATATATTTAAGTTTTGGAAAGTTATGACAACAGCTGTTGGATTTTATTAATTCACCCTCCCCTTATTCTCAATTAATAATGCAACAAAATAGAAAGTGGTTTTTAGGCATATGTACAGGGTTCCGCAGAGAATAGTCATCCTTAAAATTATATCACTGCTTTCCGTTAAGTTTTTAAAATTACTTCATATCTATATGCATATACTCTGGTCTAGATTGAATGTTCAGTCTTTAGTGATGATGTCATTGGTCAACTCGGATAATTTATGCTCATGGTTAAGTTATCAATGCAGTCAGGTCGACAGCCTATTGTAAAGAGTGTTTAAAAAATGCTCATCTAGTTTGTAAATGCCTAACATGGAATCTCAAACTTATATACTGCATAGCACTATATTAATGAATTAGATTGCCTATTAGCTAGAGGCATAGGCTCTTACCAAAATTATTTCCCAAGTGAAAGATTCCTTTAACAACATTCCTTGTCATAGTGCCTCTTTCATAGATAGATTTGCTAAATGAAATAAAAATCCTTTATTACGAATACAAGTCAATGTTTAAAAATTTCAAGTGTTGAAGAATAGAAGGAAATATATATTTACATTTCTCAAAGATCATTTAGGATCTTCACCATCCCTCCCCCATACACCTAATCTGCCCCTGCTGATTGGACTAAAAACACATCAATCAAGATTTTTTGAATTTTTATGGCTAAATTAATAAGTACTTGCTACCAAATTAATTTTCTGAGAGTATTATATCTTCCATATTTTATACAAGAAAGGTTTTTTTGGCCTAACTGGGGCATAAATTCAGGACTGTAAAAGCAAAATAATGTAAATTATTAGATTCAAAAGTCTTTAGCATGTAAGTACTTCCATATCCTGAACAGCTGGGACCAAATACAAATGGAGTGTAAAAAATTCGCATTCATATAAATTTAGTAGATACTCTGTAATTTGAGGTTCTACCATACTTTTGCACAAAAGGCAACTGACATCTGTGAAACTTTCTGGTTCAATTTAAGAGGCTAACCAAAAAATGAAGCATTTACTTCTAATTTGAAATAAATTATTATTTGAATTCAAAGAAAAGAACTTCAATTTCATCACCAGTAAAAAGAAAAAGTTACAAAGGAAGAGCAATCCAAGCAGAAAAAATTATGTTTTACATTGTTAATATATTCATGTTTACAGTTAATTTTTCCCCAAATTTTAGTTGTTTTTTATTACATGTTCAAATTTTAACAAGAAACTTGGTTGTTTTCCTTGATATATAACTTGTACAGCTGTTGTTCAACCCTTGGAAAAATAACTGACATAAAAGTAATACGCATATCAAAGCCCACATTGGTGCATGAGCCACCAACATATCTAGGCAATAATAAATTTTATGCATAAAATTGAATTCATACACGGCTCATTAATTTTTACACTGTCCAGGTTGATTTATGAAGTACTGTAACATAGTAATCATGATTGAGTGCATCAGTCATTTTAATTGGTGAATTTAGTGAGTGATACATAATTGATATAGACTGTTCAGTTATCAAGTAAAAATAAAATTACCCACCAGAGCCAAGAACTGAGAGAGAGAAATTGCTATTCTTAAGTAATCCAGGAGTTAATTTCTAGACATTCACTGAATATTATAGTCTAACTCTAATGACATATTCTAATGAACCTAGTAGCATTAACCACTCAGCGTCAAGCAATGTAGCCACTTTTCCAGGTCCGGACATCACATGCAATTGAGTGACGTACTCAGAATGTTGTGGTGGCTGACTGCACATTTTAATTTTTTCAGGCATTATAATACTTCTCAATCCCTACAATGATGATGCTAACCAAGAGAGGACTAACAGGGCTTTTCCATCACTAGTTAAAATATTTGTATTTACTTTTTTTATATTTTTAGTTATGAATTGTTTAGTGAACATCGACTTACAAGCATATATTCATTTAACCCTTTTGCTGGCAGCCCCTTGCAGGCAGACTGTGCAAAAACTGCCTAGCCAATGCCATGAAGTTTTTTCCCATTATTTTAAGTAATTATTGTTAATTAATGAAGTTCATTTTTATGTCAATGTTGACAATGTTTTTGGGATTGTCTAATCGTCCATTTGTCCATTTTTTATTACCCCTTCTTTAATGTTCATCGCCTATTTGGTAATATAGGCGCAATACTCAAAGTAACGAAGTGGGCCAAGAGATCAGCCTGCTGGTAGTGAAAGGATTAAATCTCCTCCAAACTACAATTCATTTAAATCTCCTCTAGGGTTGAGAGTGTAATGTTACATATGGAATGGTTCACTTAAGTTACCATACAAAATATAGGTAAGCTCTCTTAAAACATGAGGGGTAGGATCGGTAGGATCCATAATGTCAACAATGTTATAAGCATTTATGTTGATCAACCATAATAATGAGGTTTGCACCACAGGTAGCATTTGAGGAAATGAATTTTATGAGTACTGTACTGGATTTTTGTATTGAAATTAAGTGCTTTGTAATGGAATTTACTTACTTAGTTGTTACAGTTTTAACTAGTTTCTGACGAAATTTTCAAAATCTTAATTGCTACCAATTACATGAAAGTTCCTGAAGTCTGGAATAGAAGCACATTTTTAGTCAAGTTTATTTATTTCAACACTGCCTGCCAGTCTATTATAGCTATGATTTTTTTAGGAAAAACATGAGTCAGCTTGGGTGAGCAGATTAAAAAAAAACAAATGTAATCGGTCAAGAAGCTCACAAAAATGTCTGTCAGATTAGCTCGAGAGCTGAGAAATTTAATTAGAAAAATGAAGCTTTTTCATTGTTACCTCTTAAGACTAATACTCTTTTGAGACTCAGGACTTTAAATTACTAAAATTCTTTGTTCATAGGATGGCAACTAAGTAAGTGGATCTAACTATTCTATACATCCTTCGACCTGGCTCTTTCTCCAAAGTCAATAGTTACTTGTATCACATAATTAAGGGGTAAAATTTTACTATTTTTCTATCCTGTTTCTCCACTCATTTCACATCTATAAGTGAAATGTGGATATATACACTCTTAAAAGAATATTACTCATCAGAGTGGAGATAACAGAAAAATAGTTAACTTATCTCCAATGTAAAGTGCAGAACAACATAAAAATGTTCTTAGAGAGGTGAATTCATGAAAATACAGATATAATTAAAGCTTCCCAAATTTTAATTTTTAATTTCCTGGAACTAAATATATTCTAGTTCTATAATAACTGCTTGGTTTTCAACTTAGCAATCAAATCTGACTATGAGTAACTTCAATTAACTCATTGAAGATGATTTACGAACAATACAAGCATTTAAGTCAGTATCTACCTATTCTTGTTAACAATTAATTTCAGAGGAGGGTAAATATAAGTTGCATATTTATTGAGCACTTATGGAAATCAGAAATTTTTCAAGGTGAGCAGAAAAATATTATGGATGATATTCAAATGTAAATGGTTTTCAAACTTTTGTGGTTCCATTGACAAAAGTGCTAATATTCACAGACTTTGGTATTCATATTATGACTGCATTACATTTTGGTATTTCTCTTGTTTTTTTCTGAGATTAGATCTGTGATATTGTTTTTATTTATGAGATGATTTATTGATGTGCAATATTTTTATTACAACATTATTTTAAATCATCAACCCTCTATGAGTAAACACAAAACCCAAACATTTGTAATCTTATTTGGGAGATAAAAATAAATGTTTTATGAGAAAATTAAACTGCTAAGCATATGTTCTTATTATTTTATGCTTCTTTTGAAAATGCTATGAAGTGTGATGGCATGGCTGGTCATTTATATGTACTCCACCAAGAAATTCCAACTGCATACTATTTATCATCTATTAAGCTTTACTTGAAAATTTTCATTTCAGTTACCAGTCATTGTTGCATGATCCATTTTATGACATTTTTGTATTTAGTTTAAGAATATCAATCAAGTGAACCATAGTAATGTAAAGGTTTGATTTTTAATTTTTCTCTGCATAGTGAAAAGTTTATATGTGATAGATGATCTCTTTTATGTATTTATTTTTTTGCCATGGATTTGCCTTGCTAACTTTTCAATTATTTGTTAATTTTGCATCCTGAAATTCAAATGTTAATAGTTATTTGCAAGAATTTTCTGTTATATTGAACATGGCTTGATTTTCAAGCACAGTTATTTAACCATGAAATTGACTGAAATTCAATATAATTATTTCCAAATGAAAGAGTTAAATCAAATCTTTCATTTTTATTCTATGTTTATTCTAGTATGTAAAGTTGAGATTTTTTAATGGTACCTTCTTATAAATGATGTTGAATTTATATTTTGCTTTTAGGTCTTCCTTCCACAAAGGAATATACACAGATGACAGAGAGAGCATAACATTTTATTTTATATGGACCTTTTATTGGAGACCTTGGTCAAAAATAATATTTCTTGTGCAATCACTGCAAAGAAACTCCTTTTGTTATCTTCCATGCTATTCTTGGCCTGGAGTCATCCTGACTTTTGCAGTAATTGCGAGTAATTTAAAAAAACCCATGGCTTATCATTGGAGCTAAAATTTCCCTTTTGATTCTTTTAGGAATCCTGTGTGTGGTCTCTGAAATACACCTTTCAGAAATTGATTAAGTATAAAAAGGACATATTTGAATGGTATCAAATCATTGTAAACCAATCTATAACGGATTATTATGAATTGATTGATTAGAGTCACTGTCAGGCATACCTAGTACACTGCCCATTATATCTGCTTTAATAATAACCTTATCATGACCATGGGTCATAAGAGGCCATGTATACAGGCAATATTTGATAATTTTTTGAATTAGATGGACATCTATGCTTGTTTCCAGGATTTTAGCTCTATGTTAGATTAAATGTAGTGACTATTGAACATTTTTGAACTGCTGCCTTAATTTGTGACTGCATTGTGAGCACACATACAATGATTGATGTGTATAAAATTTGATATTTACAAATGTAGTTACCAAGTTTAGAGTTCCAATAGGAAATTTAAGAGGACTGCCAAACAAGACGTTGATAGAACCTCTCCCATATTGCACTGGATTTTGTGCAATCATACAAAATATCTCTCCATATACAGGTTTGCTCCTTTATTAATTATAGCCAGTATTTATTCTCATATTCAAAATATGGTTGCCATAAATACTTTGGCATACAAAAAGATAATCTGAGAAATCATTTTTTAATTGTCAAAGAATAATGACATCTTAACACATTCAACCCGGCTTACAAATTCTACAACATTCCTTAGTGATGACACAGTGGTGAAAAATGTTGTGTCGGGCAGTGGTATAATAATTATAAATTTTATTTCTTATCTGGTGTAGGGCAAGACATTCTTTATCATAAGCCAATGGCTCCTCTCAAATATCACATTTGAATCAAAGAACAATGTGACCCACTGGTAGGTCCCGCCACCATGGAAACCAGTGCAGTTTTAACTCACCTGTGACCCATACAAGGTTGAATGGGTTAAGCTATTCCTCGGGGAATCTTTGATTTTTTTATTGGGCAAATTTAAGATGCCTTCGTATAGCTAAGGGATTCTTCTCAAAATTAAAAGGTATTCAAGCACCAACAGATATAATACTTCATTAATATATTTTTTTAATCACTGGTAAATATTATAGGAAATGTATGTTTGGATTTTTCTTAATTGTTGCCCGGGAGTTGCTCTGTAAAATGTGATGCTTAAATTTAATTACTATGAGATGAGGAATGATGAAAGCCAAAAAATGTAGCAGATTTAATATATAGATAAAAGATAACAGATAAAAGAAAACTTCATTTAGATTTGATTATTGAGATTCTCTTTTAAAGTGTATGCATTTACCATTCATATTTTTAATCACTCACACTATGCATATTACAACATGAATTAGATGTAACAAGCACATGTTCACACATAGATATTACGTATACGGTCTCTCAGTAACATTTAATCAAATTATGGCATTTTTCATTGCTGATATTTATATTTGAGGAGTTTCTTTATAATAATATAAAACTTTTTTCTTCTGCCAGAAGTGCTAAATATTTTAAGTGATTCTTTGATTCATCACATACTCTATATTTTATGTTTCGTTGCATCTTTTCTTTGGTGTCTGAATGGTACCTATAGCAATAAATGTAATGATCTTGTCAATTCATTCTTGGTGTGAATGTCGATGTTTTTCTATTTCACAGCTGTTAACTGTTCAATCGTGTTTGCATTTTCCTTTTCCTGAAATTGAGGTAACAGTTTTTAATAGTGAATAATATTTTTCATACATATATGTCACCTTGTTCTTTATTGGGTTGTAAGTGAAAGCTTGATGATGACCTAATTCGTTAGAAATACCTACATAGAATATTTAAATATCTTCTGCCTTCACAAAGATTTACTGCATATGGTGACCAATGTTTCTTCATATTGATTTGTACTGTCATAAATTAGCTATCCAATGTTATTCTCTGAGAATATTGCACCATCTCTTATTTATGCTTGTTATCATTAATTACTAAGCCATAATCTGAACTCCTAAAGCAGCTATTTAAGAATCTTGATTTTAACCTCTGAGGTAAAATTTAAATTCAACTAGATATGCAA
Organism: Calopteryx splendens; assembly: GCA_002093875.1. Lineage (NCBI taxonomy): Eukaryota > Metazoa > Arthropoda > Insecta > Odonata > Calopterygidae > Calopteryx > Calopteryx splendens. The sequence continues at coordinate 283,021 of LYUA01000385.1, forward strand.
AAAATAAAGTAGCTCAATAATTTTATTTCTCATATTCAAAATATGGGTGTCATAAATACTTTGGGATTGAAAAAGATAATCTGATAAATCATTTTTTAAATGTCAAAGAATAATGACATCTTAACACATCCAATCTGTTTCTCAAAGCCACCTAAGATTGTATTGCAACTATGTGAATATTAAGTTTTGATGTAAATCGCTTTCCAATTTCATGAGAGTTGTTCCAGTTCCAACATGTTCTAATTTCATATTGTTCAAACTTTTGAGCCCTGATTTTTACATTTTCTTCTTTTCCAGTGCATTTATATGAGTTTTCATGCATATTTAGGCACTGCTAATGATAATCATAAAAGCTACCCAAAATCACAATGTGTAGCTATTGAAACTGTAGGTATCATTTTATGTAACACCTGAGGAGACTAATTTTTCATGTATTTCTGTGCAGAGAATGTCATTCTATTAAAAAAACGAAACTGGAATTATCAAAGCTTACTGGTAACAGAGAGCTGGTATTTGTGGCATCCTGTTTTTTAATAGATTATTCTACAAGGAAATCAATGCAAAAATCCTCTTAAGTTATATAGGAAGGCTATGAAACATACAGGGAAGATTTTCCCCCTCACACTCATAATTTTTATTGCAGTTAATCTATTAACTGATATTTAATTATATTTCCATCAGTATACATATTTGAATAAACATGCACTGAAAAATATAGTGGTGAATCAGGGCTCAAGCCAATGCTTTCCAATTGTCCATTGGATTATGTCACTGATATTGAGATGTGTCACCAAGGCAGCATGAAGCATCCATCAGGAAATTGAAAGGCCCTAAGATTAGTCCTGTCTTACCATTAATTTTGGCAATGCATTTTTCACCTTATAATTGCTTGGCATATTTAAACTTTTTTGAATATCCCATATGGCGAAGAAATCTAATATAAATTTTCTATCATTTTATCTATTGGTATATGAATGGTGCCTAAAACAAATTCAATTATAGTGAGTAGTTTCTACAACACCATACTTTTTTCCATGTTGTTGTCCATGCTGGTAATATGGAGATTGAAGAATATCCCCAGATTCATATATTCATATTAATAAAGGCCTGAATAATCTTTTAACATTTTAAATATTATAAAATTATAGTTTTCATGCCTAGAATGCTGTGATATTTTGTGATAGTGGTAAGGGTAGTGGTTTTTAGTGCTTCTCCCAAATCTTTCAATGTGCGCAAGTGAAATAACTTTCAAGAGAAATACATCTATGGACACATTTCACTGTCATTTGGGTACCAAGCAACAACACCCATAGTTCATCCATGATTCCATGGATTATAGACAAGCTTCTTCAATGTCTGTAGACATGAATCCAGTACTTATTTATGACATTAATATCTATAGAATACTTAGTCCTATGTTGGACATATTTAAAAAAAATGTAATCCTTGTTTCTAAATAATACGTAGCATTCAATATCTCTCCTAACATTGTGTCAGTAGTATTGGAAAATTTCCCGCTTAATATATAATAAATAAAAAGAATTCAAAACTATCATTCTCTAATAAATGAAAGTTTTCATAAAATGATATAATTGTTTATGTATATTTCATAATATACTCTAAGATACTTCCTTATCATTTGTTTATTTCATTAGGACTAAAATAATGGAATTACTCCAGCAATGGATTTTAGTTCCTGCTCTCTATTCAGCTATTGTTCACACTTGTAATATTTTCCTCAGAGGATTATATTTAATTATGTTGGTCGCTTTTGCAGTTTTTTCATTGGGAAGTGCAGAGAAAGATGTACCCTTCTCCTAAGAGAAAGTTTTCCATTAGTCACCATTCAGTATTTTTGTCGTTACCTCAGGTAGTCTGCAGCATTTTTCCATCAGCTGAGGATGACTCCGTCCCCATTTCACCTTCTTCACATTTCCGGCCTACCAAAAATGATAGACAAGACATCTGACAACTTTGCTCTCAAAGCCCAAGGAGTGACTAGTTCATCTTCTATCTGCTTGGCCATCAAATTCAGACTGATAATTAAGAGAATAAGTAAATTTGCAATGACAATTTTGAATCCTTTTTCACGCTTAGATTTGGAAAATTTTATGGAAAAGGAAAATAATTTTCGATATAATCATAGAGAAACTCTAGCCAAGAATATTACATTGAAAAAACAAATGTTAATTTATATTATAGTCTAATGCACAGAAATATTAGCCAGGAACCTTATATTTGTAAGGTACTTGCATTTTCTGAGAAGGGTATCTGTTATTTGTTCTTTATAATCATGTGTCTCTTGGCAGTAAAGTGTGATTTAGTTTATAGTAAATGAAGGAGTAGGCTCAAAGTAAGAATACACGGAGTGAAGTATCTTTTCTATGCACTGTGATTTATACTGGGAAACAAATTTTATATTTTTAAAAGCATTACTATTATGCCATTCCAGCATTCAATTTTTTTTATCTATGTTTAAGTCAAATTCATTCAGGTCTCACTAATGCTGGGCAGTACATTCCTACAGATGGTGCTCAGAATTTATTTATCTTATATGCTTACAATTTTCTAAACATTCTTTTGATTTTTAAATGTATTACTCTGGTAAACCTTAGTAATCAATACAATCTTTGACTGATCAAAAAATAAGTTCATGAATAAAGTTAGTCTGCATTTATCTATATTCTATAAAAGCATGTCAAAAATCATGGTTCAAAACTAATACTATTTGAAAATATGGTTTACAGTAAATTAACATGCTTCCATGTTCATTCGTGAAATTCTTAAGAAAAATTCTTTAATTTGTGATTGGTCTTGAAGTTTATTTTTGAAATGCATGCAAAATCAATATCAACTATTTTTCTGTACGCATTCTTCTGTAGAATCAGACTAAAGTTTTTAAAAACTCTATGGATGGTAACATCTCAAAAAATGTTACATATTTTATATTGTTTTGGGAATATAAAATCAGGGGAAAATATTTCATTTTCCATATCTGTAGTTAGGTTAATGAGATTTTAATTAATCTTTTTAATTGAATTTGTATTTTGACAGTACCAGCCCATATTACTGATCTTATATGGAATCTATCACGGTAAACTAAACTCAGGTTTATGAAACAATTTCATTTCTAGTGACTTAATACTTTTAGCCAGTCTTTCAACTAAAGTATTAAGCATCTCTATGTTTGTTGAACATGCTTATTATTTTATTAACGAGGATGACTGGAATTTGCAGTCAAATGACCGATATAGTTTTGTTTTCTCTCTCAAAATGCCCAATTTTAGGATAAATCTTTTGCTCCACTTCCTCTCGTACATCTCTTCCACTGAGTGCCATTTGAGGTATTCAGGGAGCAAACATTTTCGTCTGAAAGGTGGTGCTGAGTAGAATTTCGATCAGAATGTAGCCATGCAATCAGGTTGTGATTTTTCACCCATAGCATCATAAGCCTACTTGACTGTACCATGAGGCACCAACTTGGTTTTTTGCCTTGGGTGTGACTTGGGCTCTTTCTTTTGCATAAATATTTTTATTTAGCGATCATCTGTGAGACTATGTAAGTCCTCAGGAGTCAATTTTTTCTATTCTTCAACCTATGCATGAATTGCTTATTTTTATTTGGATTTTTTTAAAATTATGTAATGAAATGTGCTACAAGCATTGTGATATACTCATATTTTAATCAAAGACATAATTAAAAGATCTAGTTGACATTATGTCATATATTAAGGGATGAAATGTCTTTCAATGTTTGATTACCACCAGTGTAAGGTGCTACGAAATACTCATAAAGAAGCAAATTTAAGTGAAAGTCTCTTCTGCCAAATAGTCATTACTTTGGCAACAACTTGATGTTTATATGTTTCCCTGTGAAAAGATATTTCATGAATACCTAGCATAACTGCAAGGTTGAGGAATAATATAGGGATAAACAATGGAGCTTGATACTATATTAAAAGTTTATAACTTACATACTGTTAATATATGAAATATTGCCAAGAAAAAAATTATCGAAATTATGGATCAATGAAAAATATTTTCTCTGGTAGTAGTTGATGAAAGTTTTTTTTATTTAATGCATTAATTTTGTAAATTTGCAATAGCCTAGGTATACAATAAGTTTTCCTCACTCTTGAATATTCAATTTAAGTGAAAACAGAATTGTTTTCATATGAATGTTACAGAAAGTTATGTCATAAGATTGAAATATTACCTGTTAACTTATAAAGAATTTATTATGCATGTCTGGCTAACATCATCAATGTTAATTTCTGTGCAAATGTATTCCTGATTGTATAATGGTTATAAATCTGAGTAGATATATAAAAATGGAGTGCATAATGATTAAAATATTTTAATAGAAAATTTAAAAAAAAAGCTGTGCCTATAATTTGTATAAGTATTACACTTAACCAAACTTCAACCCAGTGTCTGATTATTAAATGGTATTAAAATGTTGTAAATTTGTTACCTGAAAATTGCAATCATGTAAGGCATTTTCAAAGTTCATACACTCGAAGTTTCTGTCTAATGTGTGAAGTATTTGCTGTGATTTGTATGACTTTGGTGCCCAACATAGAACTATCGAATATTTTTTGTGTGCATAATTAATTCTTCTACTTTAATATTTCAATGGCATTACTAAATTTCACCCTCATTTTGAGTTTCTGAATGAAATCTGTTTCTCTGGACCATCTAAGTAGTCAAACTTCTGCTTTGCAGAACTGTTGGCATCTTCTATAGTGTCTTCAAGTAGATATACAATGAAACAACATGTGCTCAACTAGTGTAAGGCTCTCTCATGTGATTATTGAAAGTATTAGTTATATATAGGTACCTTTCTTGTGAATTTATGTATGTGTTTTTCATTACCTCTTGTGTATTAATATTTATTTATTTATTATTTCATGTAAATCCTAGGCCTAATTTAAATTGAGAGCCAATGTTTTAAGTCATGCCTTTAACAAAATAATTTATTATTTTTATCCAACTGTTTTTAAAATGAGAGGACTTGAATTAATTTAAGACTTAGAGCATTATTAGAAGATTCAATCAGTGCCAATAATTATATTGACACTAAGATGACATATTAAATCATCTTTTGTTGATTTATATTTTTAGAAGTTGAAAATATACACATTTGTGTAGGACTTTTGTTTGTTACTAAAGAAATTCCACTTTCATTCTCTGAATGAAAATATTACGAAATATACTAGTAAACCCTTTTTAACATAAATTTGGTTATATACAATAATACAAACAGTAGTATTATTCCCAGAGCTGTTTAAACTAAGCAGTCTCATTTGAAATTTATTGGCACAAATTTAGGGTTTCAAGTCCTAACAACAATAAGTTATCAAGGGTTTACTGTATATGATTTACCCTTGATGTGGATAATTCAGATATAGAATGTTACATGTTTTATAGCCAAAGATTTTGTCTTATATGTGTTAAAACCAGTTAAACTATAATGGTAATTTGTTTAAGTGTACATATCTATTATTTCATGGAACTTGCTGATGTATTTTAAATGTAAGTTGGTTTAAAATACCAATAAATGGTTCATAATTTTTTAAAGCAGTATATAATTACCCCTCCTCATAGATTACAACCGTGGCATAGTGGAAGAGCTTGAATTTTTTATGACCCCCAAGCAGTGGTCTGGTGCATGCAATGATAATTGTTCCTGGAAAAGTCACCCCTTGGCAGATAAATTGAAGGGTAAGACCCAGAAAACAGGGAGTCCAAATAGCATCTGTTCCTAAGTGAGTCAAGATGTCTGACCCCATTGGGGTGGCTAATTAAAGTGACGGTATTACAATTTTAAAAAATACTGAAAAAGGGAACAGTAAGCCACCTCAATTATTCCATGACAATACACAAATTCAAGAATAATGAATCCTAGCCACTACAGGACCTAGACCACAGGGGTATGCGCAATGCCAATCAGTGTGAGATCCAAGGTCAGAGCCAGTCATCAACATACAAAATCCTTGCACCACCAAATCAACAACAGAAGAATCGGTCACAGTGACTCACTCAGGGACACAGTGACTGATAAAATAGGACTTGAAATGTCCATATGATATTGAGAACAGGGAAGATGGAGAGTGGAAACATAGATATGATAAAGTTGTAAGAAGTGAGATGAAAAGATATTGAGGATTTTACTAGAGATAGTTACTGATTAATATGCAGCAGAGAGGAAGAGATGCAGCATGATGTAGCAGTAATAATAATGATATTTAACTTCAATTAGATTCGACACAGAAATTAAGTATGTCAGGATAGACATACAATCAAACACTTTAACTAAGAAAATAATATCAAACCTCAGCTTTAATGAAAATAATGCCAAACCTATCTAGGAAATCAAATATGCTGTAATAAGCTTTGCTGATAAGGAATTGTTTAAATCTGCTCTTGAAAACATTTAAAGAGTTCACAGATTTCATAGGGTTGATAAGTTTATTATACAGAACAGATGCAGCGTGCTGAGGTCCTTTCAGGTCCAACTTCAGCTTAGAGCTATTGAAATGCACATTCTGTTTGCTGCGAGTATTATTCAGGTTAATTATATTATGTGATTTAGCATAAGATTTTTTATGGGCTCATATGTAGAATTTATGGTAGAGGACTTTGGCCAGAAGAATTTGTTCAATTAGCATTTGCCCCAATCCTAAAAAAAAGAAAAGGCAGCAAATAGTATGTGATGACTAGAGGACCATAAGTTTGATCTAAGGATCACCAACAAAAGGATGGAGATCTGAATGTATGGCAAAGGTTGGAGGAGACTGGAGGGATGGGCGACTTATGAGTAAACTATAAATGTATTAGTGTGCGCAAGTGCAAGTACCCTATGGAGAATCAGGATGGCATTGATCGGCAAGGGGGTAAAGGGGGTTGTTAATCAACACCCGTGCTTTTCAAGGTATATGAGGAGGAAATGGTGAGAGTGGGATGGAATGGATTAGATAAAGAGATGAAAGTGGGTGGAACCTGATGAAAGCAGTCAGATTTGTGAATGTTAAGCTTTAGTTAGCAAATCAGCCAAACAAATTAAAACATTTCTGAGCGCCTAACAGCACCAGCGTGACAGGTATCAGATGAGAATCAAAGATAAAAAAACTAGATAAGGAGGACCTCAAGAGATAGTAGGGCTAAGTTGAAGACTAAATTTGGAGGGCATGAACTAGAGCAGTTCTCTAGTCTAGGAAGTGTTTCAGGGGAAGTAGTAACCACAGTAATCAACTTGAAGGTCGGTTTGGTAGGTGAGGTTAGAGCTCACCCAATACTAAGCCCAATGGCATGAGAAATTCAAACATTAGTGTAGGGATTCCAGTTAGTTTGCGCCTGTAAGGTCAGGTACCACGGTGGTGCATGAGGTAGACAAGTAATTAGTACACTTCGGCACACATTTCAAATTCTTTGGTCCTTGTTTTTGAAATGATTGGATGGAGGAAATTCCTTCCCCGAGACAAATATTATTACTTTGAATCACTAACACCTCCAGGAGTTTGTTAACCCAATTTCTGAACAACCTGAGTATTTAGTATTTAACTAAAATATTAAGAAAAGGATTTGGCCTCCAATCACTTAAATAATGTTATCCGATTGGGCTACACACAAATCTTTAGGTAACAGTTGAGAAAACAAAATATTTGAGCTAAAAGTGAACATCAATATCACTCATTTCTAATATGA
>LYUA01000385.1:329747-340228 GCA_002093875.1 Calopteryx splendens
GTCCTTCCCTCTTCTGCTCTTCTATATACTTCTTCGTTCCTCACTTTGTCATCCATCCAGTCCGTTTTCATAGTACATACTAATATTGCTCCATGGCAGCGATTAGGAGAGGGGAAGGCAGCTTAAATCATATTCACGAGTAGGGGCAGGCGGGTAACCCCCAGTAAGTAAGTGGGATTACTTGGGAAGCGGAGGCAGGGTAGAGGGGAACCCGAAGTCTACCAATGGCTTACTCTAAGGAAAAGGTGGCAAGGGCACAGGTTAAATCTCATCCACCGGACGGAGAGTTGCACTTGAAGGTCTTTCCAAACGTCACTCAGCAAGGAATCTGAATGCCACTGAAAATTCCACCGCACCCAGTAAGAGAATGAGGGTTTCGCTGTCGGAAACCAGCGTACGTACCAAGCCTATTCCCTAGCTTTTTGTTTTCAAGTTAATCGAAAGATTGGACTATTTTACGCGATTTACTGACTCGGTTTTCCAGTGAATTAACGAAAGGCATATGGGCAGGATTCTCAGCAGCCGGTCAATCACCCGGCTACCAGCTAAGCTTCATGCGAGCATCCAGCGCCAGGCTTGTTACGGTTGCAGACTGGAAAAGGAAAGCAGATAATGCCACATTAAATATGATGAAAAATATAAATCCTTGGTTTTTCTTTAAATTTTCATAATTTTTACTCTAATTGTAATCCCTGCAAGACATATTATATGCAATCGGTAGTCATTCAAATGATAACGCTTTTCGAGGACCCTAGATTGTTGCATTCGCTCCATTCCTACGTGTAACGTATGACAATACTTTATCTCGGGATGGCTAAATACTCCTAAATGATTCCTTAGACTAAAATTGGAGCAGAAATAAATTACTCGGTGTAAAAAACATGGATCAGAGGGTTAATGGAGTATATTAAAATTACCAATATATTTACATTGAATCTATTTAAGTTCTTAGAAAAAACGACATTACAGACGACAAACGAAATGAATTCTATTAATAATTTGCTAAACTGATAGTAATAGTTGATACATTTACTAAGGCTTTCGGTGGAGATGCAGAAAACCTATGGAGGCATTGCCTTAAATAAATCAAATTCCATGCATACACCTGTCTCACTGAATATCGAGGGAGAGGGGATTTAAAGTATTCATAACGGCCAAAGTGGCGCATTTAAGTATGCCGTCACTAAGGCATTCACCCTTTTTGGAGAATCAGCCCTGACGACTAGGAATTGTAAACGAGGCCTAACGTCATTGAATCCAGTTCACCTACCTTTCTCAGAGTTTAATTATTAATTGAGCGACATGTTGATGAACTATAATTCAATGATTATTTAAATGAACCTCATTAAATACTCAAGTGCTTTTAAAAGCAACTAGCGAAGTACAAGCAGCTTCATGAGGAAAAATAAAATAGGTTATGTTGACCGGCGAGTTTTCTTTCAGCATACGCCATATCGCTCTCGCCACGAAAGATTTTGCTCATTTTATTTACGAAAGAACTAACCTTAAATAATTAAATAAACTATCATTTTTTAAATTTACTAATAATTTAGTTAGAATGTATTTGGTTTCAGCAAAACTGCCGTGGAAGTTAAAGCCGTTGAGTTGTGTAAATAGCCGAAATGACCTCCTATAGCTTCAGTCCACTTTTAACCACTGACATTCGCTAAATTTAAGGTGTTGTACATGATCACTTACAAACACCTTTTGGGCACCTATGCATACAAATACACTCACATTATTTACAAACACATCTTCAATTGCCGAGGAATATTACATACTGGTCCACACACGAAACAGCAAACGCCATTCAATATCCGAAACCATGGCCGCGAAATAGTGCCTACCCGGCGACAAATTTCCCCTTCTTCTCTTCACACCAGAACAAGCTGCTTTGGTTACGCATCCAACCGGTCGGAGGAATGAGATTTGGTCGATTTCACTTCTTCCTTCACCATCATTTTCGTATCCATATCCGGTTACCAGCCGTCGTCTGAGGCCGCGCTGGAACTTTCCAGAAAAGACCCTCTCCACTTAATTTCAAGCGTTGAAATCAGAAAATCAATTTCCGCTGTTTCTTGATCCTGTAATTAGTGAAATAGGCGATCACGATGGATGAAGGAACGATATTTGGCTAATTTTGCGTCTTCTCTCTCCCATTTCCGTCGTTTTTGAGCCCATTTCGTGATACCATGACGCCCTGATTGAACTTTCCATCAAATGTCTCCCCTGCTCTCTCAGTTTCGGTCGTCGAAATCTCCTATGTAATTTCCGTTTTTTACTTTTATTGCTTCGTTGATTGGCTAAAAACTCGAACACTTACACAAAAACGGCTGTTTTTTAATGAAATTTAGGAGTTTTAATGTTTGTTTATATCCCTCACCGTCAATGTCTCACGACGCAAAACTCAAGTAATGAGAAAGATCCTGTCCTGCGCAGCATCTAAAGTGATGTCTGTGAACTGACGAAGTTACTCCTCCCGAACTGTCTAAGCAGCTAAATGCTTCAACTTGTCTTTTTTTCCATGATTAAATTTTACCTCCGTCGTATAACAAAGACTTAAAACTGAATTTTAAAATTACAATTTATTCTGTTATCCAAGTTCTTTCATTTGGCAAGAGCCGAATTCCAAAAAAGAGTTTGGACATGACGGGAGTGTTTGTTTTATTATACTAATATTATTATTATATTTTTACCATTTTAACACTTTTCGCCTGTTCCCCCAGTTAAAGGGACGAAGAGTTTTGCAGTTTTTGTTTATTTAGCCCCATGAAGCTTTTAAAGAAGATGTGGATTTTCACTACACTGTGGCAGAAGATATTTTAAATCGACGACCCATTGAAGTTCAGTCAACTCTGCATAGACGATGCTATGAGAAAATGATTAATTCAACTTCTCATAAGTGGTAGTTTTCTTCATGTTGACTTGATTATTCTGGAAGTAAAAACTCTCTGCGGCTATTCTGATGATCTCAGCTCAAATGCCATTCTGAGAATGAATAATGCGAGCTCATGTAATGGGTTTTCCCGTGTTCAAGAGCATCTTAAAATATTTGATTACTGCTACTAATTTTCTCCATTAAACTATTCATTAAACATCGAAAATTTAATTATATTTATTTTGCAACAAAACAATCTGAAATTTTGTAATAAAGACTAATTATTTCTATGCTGTCATCTTGCCGTCTCTTTAAGTCTTCCTTCTCGCGAATTGATAGTACCTCATAGAGTACTCATTCGAAATTTTCTCCTTTTGAGAAAATACTCCACGGCGATTTCTTTTTTAATACTTTTCTAAATGCTCTCAGGTTCCCCTCATTCATGACTATTAATTTACCTAACTATTTATAAGTTTATAAAATTTCAATCTAACGTATGCAAAGCAGCAGCGGAACATCTTATTTCCCCCTCTTTCTTCACGAAAAAATTTGGTTCCTTTTCCTTGGTTCCTATTAGGTCTTCCTCGTCGTATTAAAAAGCGTCTACTTGATTTATTCCGACTTTCTGTTATAACACCTGAAATTTAATAGTAACCACCTGAAAATTATTTAGTAATTTAAGCATGCATAATAGCTAAAGCTTCCGTTGACATTCATATATTCACACCAAAAACTGATAATTGAAAGCACTTGTCTTGCAAGCTTGCAAACTATTTGGCCACAAAAAATTACCCTCGAGCGCTTACACCATGATGACTGTCTCCTCGCGCTCCGTGCATGATTTTTCCCTTGTATATGAGCCAGAGTATAGGTGGGACGTGCTAGGAATAAATTGGTCTCAACGGTAGCGCAAGCCTTCTTTCCCTGACCATGCAGCCTCTGGAGACAAAACAGACCCAAGGGTTTACTTTCCTTTTGACGAAAGTGACATTCTTTGTGAGGTTCCCTTGGAGTAAGCGTCATGTAGAAGAAAGAAGGTCACTTGGGCCGATGAGCTCAGAGGAGGCTTTAACGGACTTCACCTTCAGACCCACTCCGTCCAAGACAAATTCCTTCCCATCTCACTATCTCCACCGACCGTGATACCTTCACTAGCTATTTGCTCGGGCCACGTGTAGCTTGCCCATACCTTTTTGACTCGAACGGGGGGAAAAAACAAACCTTCTCTTGGGCTGAACTATATTCAGGGCAGCAGCAAAGGGACGAGTGGCGTGCCGATGCGTCATCAAAGCTGGCTGTGCTCCACATTAAAGTGTCGCTTTTCCTTTCTTTCAACAGCTAAAGGTCTAATCTATTCAATGGCAGGCTAAACCTCCTCAAAACTTGGAGAAAATGGACTTTTTTCCAGTCAGTAATTATAGTCTAAACATGATGAGGGTGGTTCAGAATTTTTCAAGAGCCGAAAGAGTGGATCAAGATGAGAGTTGATAATATATTTTTTCAGGGTCAAGGCCACGACGAAAGCTGGGTTGAGAGATGAAGGTTGAGAGGTATTCACCTTAGGGCAATCACCATGCTGCTAATCACTTAATGGGTGGTAGTGGTGGTAGCACTTAATAATATAGTAGTGGTAGGATTATCAATAGATTATAACCGTGCCGTACACAGTGGTTACCTTATAGTTGGCTCTGTGTTTACTTTAATTCATGGCGGAAGATACAATTATAACCTCGTTAGACGATGTAAAACATTTACTAGGAATACCAAAATGACACTTCAAATCAGTGTGCAGCCCGTGAAATCTAAAAAGAAAGATAAATTTCCAGATTTTCCTTTGATGGAGACACTCTTAGATATTTTTCCTGAGAGCCATGACTGGCGATTATTTTGATTTTTTTCATTTATTTTTTTTATTTTCACTCTCATCGTTCCGATATATTTGCATAACATTGATTTATTCCAACCTTATGTGTAATTTTCCGATTAACTCGATCAAAATACCGTAAATCTGATCACCAAGGTACTCAATTTCATTAGCTTCTTCGCAACCAGTTACACCACTAAAGAGCGCATCTCAGTTTTCGTCTTTGACAGCGGTGATTCTCATGCTGGAAGAATGCTCACCACATTTTTTTGTCTATGTTAATGACATCGGCTCAGGCTCCTTTCCCCTTCACCCATGAGGAACGGGTTGTGGGAGTAATTTTATTCCAGCAGTTCTACCTGCTGAGGTCTTTTCCGCTCCGTTAAACACAAAATTTCAACGAAAATAAAATCCGACGTCGTAATCGTGAATCGAAAGCCATTTGCAGTAAAAGAATCCACGACCTTTGGGTGAGCCGCTGAGCACGATATCCACATGGATGACATTTAGGAAGTGGATGGTGGTGAGCAGTACGGCTGTTAACACAAAACTACTCAACTCCCTGGAGCTGATGAGCATACGATAGAGTGGCAGTCTCTCGGCTCCTCTCCGCTGCTACTCATCCAGCTAGCCGACGATTTAGGCAGCGCCATGATTACTATATTATAGGAGAAGATACCTTTGCTGCGGAAAAAATAAAAATATAGTGCAAGTGCGCCTATTTCCGTTCCTAGTGCTGAACTGCTTACATGAACACTTTATGTTCATAGTGCAGCATCGTCTCTACGTTTCTTTATATCCGAAGTAAATTGTGCCCTTTTCCTTCATGAATTCCGACTACCATCTTCTACTATACCTTTTTATAACGTGAGAAATTTCATGACTCACAATATTCAATATTTATTGCCTTTGGTGCTTTTAAATATTCGGTAGCTGATATTTTAATAATTCTGTATAATTTTAAGAACCAAAGTGAAAATATTAAACTAAATAATTGGAGCATTTCATCCAAACGTTGACTTGCTTTCTGTATGCATAAAATTCGCCTGAATGTTGCATACAAATGATTTTGTTTGCAACTCCAAAAAGTTCTAAATTAATAGGGTGCGGTTTCTATTGACGAATCTTATAACGTCTCACATCTTGAAATAATTAAGTCAGAAAACAGTTTATTATGATAATTAGAAGATGATTTACATAATTAATTTTGACCCCACACCCCCGGCTGATTAAATATCAGCCTCAATGGTCAAGTACCTGGCCATGGTAATAAATTCCTTGGAATATCTGTTAAATTACTTCATTCAATTTTTTATGTCGATTACCTCCGAGTATTGTAAAGTAAGCAAGTATCACTCCATTCATCATACAGATTTCAGTCGGTGTAGCTGACTTCCGGAGATAACTCAGCCACCACATGGGTGAATATTACTCCTGAACTACTCTACATCTACATCTACCAAAATTCCCCGCGATCCACCGAAAAGGTGTGCGGCAGGGGGTTCAAGCACCGGTTGGAAAGGGTAAGGAATGAGGGAGTGGGAAGAGGGTTTAAGGTCATTTGGGGAGGTAAACTGCATACAATTAAATGCAATGGGATACATACTAGAGAGCGACTTTCCACAGTGGAGCACTTGAACGCTTCTGAAACCAAAGCAAAAGTGCTGAGGGCACAAAAAAGGACGGAGCGTTTCATTCGTTTGTTTCATTTCATTCCGTAGTTTATTTTCACGTTATTCTGATTTCCGAAGTCGTTCTCTAAAGGCTGGGCACGGATGGATATTCTGAATCTTTGCGATTTATTCGTCAAAAGCTTTCCTTTGTCGACATACATCAGTAGATCGGAGAATGAAGAATTAACCCGGAGAAATATTAGTAAACAGTACCACTAACTAATGCAATTGCTGCCTGAATTTTTAGCCATACTGGGCCATATCATGAAGTGGCCCGAAGTGAATCACTTAAAGAACTTCGCATGGGGATCATCCCTTAAATAATTATAGGGTTACGGAGGTTGTCCCTCAAGACCCGTTTGGCATAGTGTTCCATCTTCGGTCCTCTAAACTAGAGGTTATTATTGGCACGTCACACGTTAGCCTGAAGAAGATGTAACCATAGATAAAATCTTGAGGCAGTTACTGCGCATATGATGGAAAAAGAGTTTCAATCGCACGGACCCCATTGATACGCACGACGAATTATACCTCCCACCCACCGGTGACTAATAATTTACCGTTCCCTTAAGATGGATGTGTTTTGGCAGGCGCATATTCATTATGAAGTAACAGGTTTTGAAGATCACCCAGGAAGCATGTTTTATACACAAGTGAGCCCGGACGCAAGGATTAGACATGGAACGCCCATGGGGAAAGAGTCACCTTAAGTGCGAAAGAGGCCTGAATCGGGCTTCGACCTGGACCGGGGTAGGGGCGCCACTGGCGGAGGAGGTAGATCTGGGGCGGAGAGATCTGGCCCTTGGGGTCACTCTAGGATGCGCCCTCTTGCGTGGGAGGGGCGGAGGTCCACGGATCAACTGAAAGTAAGCGAGAGTCAGCCACACTGCTTGTCCTCCGAATTGAGTCCGATCACTGTCAATAGAGTCCATATAACCTTTGTGATGCCCACGCATTCCACTGAGCTAAAGAGAACACGATGATGCGGACGGACCACGTAATTCTTCCCCCTACCCGCAGTAGATGGTGCACTCCGCGATGCGGTGCGTGAAACGCTCCCTATCATAGTGTCTCGGGTTTGAATCCCATACGAGATCGTTAACGAACACTCCCGATGTCCTCGATCATTCCCTTCGATCTGTGCTCTAAGGTGGCTCCCTTAAGCGACAATGTGCATCGTTAATTCTAGATCCTCGACCCATTTTCTTCACAATTTTTCTTTTTCTGATTTGTTCTTCCTTTGTCAGCTTTTGCAAAGAGAGTGATGTGGATTTCCCCCATCAGATGAAAATGTGTGTCGTAACGTCAGGCGTAGACGAAATACGCGAAATCCTTATGACTACGTTGAATTATTCAAGGCACGCTCGTTTCAAGAGACATCGTAATCTTTGGCAAGGAAGCGTTTACCACAAGAATGCATCAGGATTTTCTAAAAAAAAATCGGAGTTACTCTCAGAGGGGAATGTTTGGGGGAAGCATGCAATCAAAAGATTCGATTGGGTGCTGAAAAGGAACGAGGTATGGACTCAAAACTTTGGAAAGGTGATCTCTATGGTTCTTGTATCGGATGAAAATAAGTCAGTACCCTCCAAATTCAGTTTTAAATCGGCGTACATATGAAGGCTCATTTTCTATATTTTTTAAGAAAATGGGGTATTTGATGCGTCAATATTTCAAATTCCCTTCGCGGTGATATAAAACACAGCATTCGACCCAGTATCGTGCAAGGGTATCGTCTTAACGCAAATCCCTTGGTAAGATGAGGGAACGGTCATTTTTCTGTCCCACCCTTGAGAAAGGATGCCTTCATTCCGCCTCATCGAGTGAAGTGGGAAGGTGAGGTGTCGGAGAATCCAGAGATCGAAAGCAAAGACAGCGGGAGAGAGTAATGATCGGAACGTGGAAGAGGCGAAGGCACTTCCGATCGGAGAAATGGGCTGGGATTCGAAGATGGGGCGGAGGATTTTTGGGATCAAGAGCAGAGGGAATGGGCGGGGAAGGGGTGGGCGGCGTGGAGTGGGGGGGAGAGGGGGAAGGGGGGGAGGTGGAACTGGGTCCCACAAGGAGGTCGGAGGGGTGGGAGGATGTTGCGTGAGGGGCGGAAGGAGGTAACGGGGCTGGAGAGATTGTCTGCATCCAGCACGCGCGCTTCCTTCCATGTAGACGCCCGGAGATGGTTTTTTCACGCCAGCTATAAAACGATGGTCGGGAATATAGTAGCTGTTCTCCCTTTGCAAATTTGTTCACCTCTAGCCATGGAACAGATTTTTTCTTCAAACAATGGCCCTCGGCCGACTTTCGTGAGGTTTTGCGAGGTGCACAATGTACTCTTCTTAAAATGTTACTGAAATAGTTAAACTTACTTATGAAAACAATCAAGTTGCACTCAGTCATGTGTAATCAATGATTCCTGATCATTCGCTAAACCACATAGGTACCAGTTTTGTGTAGGGAGTAAATAGTGCGCTAATGAGGTTGGGATCTGGGTGGACCATATCATCCAAAAGTTTGGGCAGGACTGCCTCTGTCAGTATTTCTATCTTTGATCTTAGCCACCAGAGGAAACAGCTCGAATTTAATGGCTGAGAAACTTCTGGCTTGATTATCCGCATTTGCGTCTTCACCCTGAATTCTAGGGCCCTGAACACTTCACGTGCACACTTTAACGAAGGCACCCCGTCCTGAAGAGCGAGTTAACGTGCCAGTTGGATCCATGCAGTTGATTGCACAAATATAAGGGGGATTTTTTAGACCGCGGAAGAGCACCGAGGACCGGATTACATCGGTGTAAAACACGCTCATCTGGGCAGAGTAAGGGCCGTCCACCCTTCGGCCGATTGAGTTGCGTCAAAGCAAAGCGGGTCTGGGCACGAGGGAGAAGCAATGAGACGGTGGTTCATCGGGATCCCTTTGGGCACGTGTATCAAAAACAAGTTCCTGCGACCCCAAAAAAAAAGGGGAAAATATGTAAACCGGTATAAACCTATGAGTGCGTGTACAGCAGGAGAAGATTGTTTACAGCTAAGAAATTCCAGAGGGAAAGTGGTTGAAGGTATAACTTGTGTAACTTCCCCTGCCGTTTGAATACATTTTGCGTCTCACCGAGTAAAAAGCATTATAGCAGGAGAATTTGAGTGCAACTTCGCAGCGGAAAAAACCTCCGAGTTCGAGACGAGTCGACATTCTAAATCCAATGGAAACACGGTTGAGTTTGAAAGGGTGGGCAGAGAACGTCATCAAAATCTCGTTTTCCCACTTACTTATATGCCCCGTATATCGAGCGCCTACAATGACGACATTTAATATTTATGAAAACAGGACCAACAAACGAGCGCATATAAGCATGTATTTCTGAACTGTTTTGATAGTAACTAATAAAATATTATTACTGAACCAGTCCGGTGCCCCACCTACCCTCCCGTCCTCCGCTGACCCATCCCATTATTGCGTTTCCTTATAACCCTCCTGACGTCAAAATGGTGCCACGCCCACAGATTCAATATATCTCGCCTTTTGCTAATTTAGCAAATACACCAGCTATTATTCGTAGTCTCAGTGGGGAAACACGTTAGTTTATATGCGCGAAGGCTACCCACTCAATATGTAAATTCACATTAAAAATTCACGGTGGACGGAATTAAAATTATTTGAATTTACGACTGCTTGAGATTTCTGGGTCGGGGATTGTTGGATAGAACGTTTGTCTACCTACCCCTTGGCGGACGAAATTATTTTATCCTTGGCCGGTGTACATAACCGTGGGTCGAAAGTCATTGGTGGCATCGTTGGGTAGTTGCAAAAATTCGACCGCCGGATCGGATGTTAAGACGTTACTCTCCAGAGAGCCTACCCCAGAGGAAATATCTTTATGACTCTTGCCGGTGTTCATTACTTTTGATGTGACTCGGTGGCATCTCAGTCCCTGGGTGTCGAACCCTCTCTGAAAAGGGTGCCGATGCGAGGGGAAAAGTGGCGGCGACACTCGTCCCTTTGCCTAACTGGGTGGACGGGGTGGCTGCTGCGCCCCCATCTCCGCTCTCCGCCAGATTCCCGGCCTACTCTCCTT
>LYUA01000385.1:418459-431877 GCA_002093875.1 Calopteryx splendens
TGGGCTTAGTACTGGGTGAGCTCTACCCTCACCTACCAAACCGACTTTTGGAGTGATTACTGTGGTGGTTTTTCTTATCCCAAGCTGCATTATCAGCAGGCAGGTCAAGTTCATCAACTCATTTGGTCATTACTTCCAGGTATGTGTTCAATCACTCAACTCATTAGTTGTTGGAGGGTCCACTCATTCTCCTGTTAGTCGCTCATCTGCGAAGACCACAGTCACAGAGTTTTGGTTTTCTACCCGTTTAGAGAATATGTGACAATGCTCCATAACACCTTAATGCTGAAGGCCAAGCTGGAACTTGTTGAATGTTTTGAAAAACTGTCAGTGAAACAAATGCCAGAGTATTTAAGTATGGCAGGACAAGTGTACGAATGAATTAAGAAGAAGGAAGACATAAAATGAATTTGAAAAACGTAAGTTCTCGAACATTAGTGCATAATTTCTAAACTTCAAAAACAAAAAATGCAAGTCAAGTACAGTTACAAAAATTTTTAACCCTCCTATATGCATATTTTTTTAGGGTTGCAGTTTGTATTCCAAAAGAAAAACTATTCCCAGTGAAAATAAGGAATTGATAAAGAGAATTGATGATGAGATTGAGAATCAAATAATGTCAATATGGCTAACATGTGGAAAGGCATTTTCCAAAAAGGAAATGAAGATTACCAAGCCTGTGGCATGTACAATGGGGACAAAGCAGGACTTTCTCTGAGATATGGCATTCAAAATATTATGCCTAAAGGAAGCAAGTTCTTATGCAAATTCAAAGTTTTTTGGGCAACATTAAGTATTATGTATTTTTGATTTATTGATTTTAAGTAAGTATGCATACATTGGTTTAACGATGTAGTGATTTTCCTTTCAATTTTCATGTGGGAAACAGTCGAAGGAGTGCTTGACTCTGTTTTTGGCAAGATGACAGAACTAGTAGGGCCATTGGTTATAGGAAAATCTACTCACCCTTGATGTTTCCAACACGTTTACATTGAAAAGCATCCAGTCACCTCTCCACACGACAAAAAGCAAGGAACACAGAATCTATCACGGAGGACTGGCTGAAAAGCTTCAATAAGGACAAAAAGAAAAAAGGAAGGAAAGTTAACCTTTTTCTTGATAGTGTGTCCTGCCATTCTAAAATTCAACTGGAGAATGTGCAGCTAGATTGGTTAAGCAAACATTACTAGTGTCACTCAGCCAATGGTGCATGGAAAAATGAGGTCAGTATAAATGATATACGGGATGCATGTAATGCATTCTTTACTTCTGGCTGTAGATGCTGCTAATACAGCATCAGATGCTACCAAAAAAATACCTGTTCTGGATGTTAATTGGATTAATCTGTCTAGAAGTAAAACTGTCAATGGTGAAGTCATGTTTCATGAAGGCCGGATTCATACAAATTCAGAACTCTGAGATTGATAAGATAAAAAATGTCAATATGCCTTCCAACTAAAAATGTTTAAAGTCATTTGTTTATTTTGATGTAACACTTCATTTATTCACTTGAATTTTACTTTTCCAGAGTAGTTCCAAGAACTTGAAGACTTATAAGACTTGATGCAAAGTAATACAGAAGCTGAGCATTTCACAACTTTTGACAATTACCTTTCTGCTTCCAACAAATGCGAGGCAATGGCCATAAATGCAGAACATGAGCAGGGAAAACCAGACAGTGAATCGGAAGGAAACCCAGAATTGAAAGGTGACAGACTCAAAACATCATATGGGGAAAGTCTAATTAATTTAAAATATTTGGCTATTTGTAGTCCACACAAAGAAAATTAAGAGTTACATAACATTTTAAATGAAGCAATCAGAAATATTAAAAGTTGCATAAAAGTTTTGTTCTAGCTTCATCAATTGCCTTGATAAAAGTCAACATATCACAGAGTGGCTTAATGCAGCTGATGAATCAATTGCACATGGTCCAATTAATCAGTGGAATCTATTAAGGAACTTGCAATTACATTTGATTTCCAAACTTTTCGGACGAAGTTGGCATCACTTATATACTGTCACAGCAAGAGCCAAACCTTCTGTATACAAATACTTGCCTAGTCCTTGCCTTTAAATAGTCAAGTTTAAAAAAATGAATTGGTTAGCAGATGATTTGTTGATCGATCAATTGATTCATACTCATGCCACTAAAGGGAAATGTTAAATGGGTACTTCTCCAAATGTATCATCAAAATTTTGAGAATTCTAAAACTTTCTAAACTTTTTCCTGACTTTTCCAGTCCAAAATATATTCCCTGGCTTCAGGGTTCCCCAAGCCAGTGGCCACCCTTTAATAATAGGCAGTCTAACCAATGGACTCAAGTGTTCCAGTGCACTTTGAATTTACTAATAAATTTGTAGGTAACTTCATAGACACTTATTGAAAAGTGCTCAAGTCTTCGGTCTCATCACTATATTTATAAAAAAATCTAACAGTCAAACAATATTAGTCAATGTCCATAATCCATTGGGCAAGCATGACCATAGGTGGAGCACACAATGCCAGACAGTTATGAATTAATATCTTAAATGTTATTTTTACATTTCAAAAATGAATTTCCAAAGGATATTTTTTTCAGCATAATGAGATACTAATATAGTAATTCTAAAAATAAAATTTTGCCCCATATAATGGTGGAGTTTGACTGGTTAATGATTTTCCAACAGTGAAATTTCTCACATTTGTGCACACAGAAGTGAGTGACTCTGGTCAAGTTATTGTTGCAGCATTTGCCAGTTTCTTTGAAATTATTCCTATAGTAAAATGATTGATGTGTCCTTGAAAATTGCTATTCACATATGGATTTTCATACGTTTTTAAGGACCTCAAGGAATACTGGTATCAACTTAATAACAATTACATAATCAATATTTTACAAAACAAATGAATTTACTCTATTGTTAAAAAATAACTTTTTGGCTCATTCCCAAGCAGATTTTTACACACTGGTTCATGAGGCAATGCAAATGCGACGTCTGGGACAAACACAGCGCTAGATCAGCTGTGAAGCAGGCAAGACTGTGGCACAAGCTGTGAATATTGCAAACTTTATAATGTTGTCTAGTTTTTTGCAATTTTTTAGCATGAACTTATGCTAGTTATTGAAGTAATAATGATAACTGAACTTACTGCTCAGCTTTGTAGGGATGAAATCGCACTGCTGCAATGTGTACCATGTAGTCCAAAGGTATGATTTAAAGGGAAAGCTTACAACTCCTGTTCTCTCTGTCTACTAACGATTGTTGATGTCTTTCACATCAAGTAACCAGAAGTAAACTAAAGCAAGAATTTTTGTAAAAATTTCTCCAGCAAGCAACATACGTAGGCATCAACAAAGCTCCACTGTAACAAAAATGTATTTATCCATAGAGTGATTACATTCAAATATGAAAGAATGCAATGATTTATTGATGCATCTACACATGTGTAGATGCATCAATAAATTCACTCAGAGTGAAACCCTTTTATGCAAAAAATCACGATGGTGAAGATTAGCAATGTGCCTTTTCAATAACTAAGCTAGTTCAATAAGTGTTCCGATTGTATTAATGCCATGTCTTAATATGGCTGAAAATTTGGTGATGTACACATAAAAAATTATAACACATCACTTGAGGTGTTTCATCAAATAATTTGACGCATGAGCTTGTTTGTGAATTATGCTTGTATAGTAAAATATAGTTTAAAATTATTTTTTGATTTTTCTTCAAAGTAGAAAAAGCAGAATAAAGGTCATTAAAACTACTCAATGGGTAAGCACTCTGTTCTAATCGCATCATTTTAGCTAATACTGATAGAAGGTCAGAATAAGTCAATTATAATTTACTGGGTATTGTTTTAAATCTAATATTTCTTGAGTTGTTTAATGAGAGACCATCATGCATATACACCAGTCATGCCCCAATGAAAATCATTGGTGAGGAATTAATGTCATAAAAAATGTTGTCAGTTCACCATATTTTGCCACATTATGCATTTATCACTTACTTCATTCGGATGTATATGTTATTGTTAGTACTCATGTTGTTTATCTAGACAGGTGTAAATCCTTCAAAGCCAATTTATATTTTCTGGGATATTATAATAACATCAAATTCATCATTATAAATGGAAATGAATGAAAGAGCAATACAATTTTGAAACATTATTCACAGCAACATTTCTTTTGGATACAAATCATATTTACCTGTTATTTCCCTAATTTTTAATATTTATCTGATACTAATGGCAAAATTCCAAATTGGTCTTTCTCCACAGGGCTCAAAAATAGCTCCACTTTCATTTGGTCATAAAGAGGAAGGTTTTATTCTGACAAATATGGTTTATCTTTCATCTTAACTGATACTATTATAATGGAGGATGACTGAATAAAAAAAATGATCATCCATATTGATCCAATGAGTGATAATATAGATGAACAAAATCAGTAATATAAAAAGCCTGCTCGCTAACTTATGGAATGCATGGCAACTAAAATTATACAACTACCAATACTGGTATTTCTTTACACAGTCATTGCCTAGGTCTACTACAAAAGCATGGCAATCTGCTGTTACTGCAACTCCACTAGGTCGCCGTAATCGTGACCCATGTGAGTCAACACTAGAGAGCAGAGGGTCTCTTGTCATTCCCCTAGCTATCCGTCCACACTCTGACTCCTTTCCCAGTGAGATCACTTGCAATTCATGCCGGGACTTTTCGGAGTGGATGGCAATGAGACGGCCTCCTGGGTCTACTGTGGCAGCTCCATATTTCCCTCTCCCTATACAAAAAAGGGAAGTTCACTCACTCAGCTGGTAAAGAGTAAAGAAGCTAAATTGACACAAATTTAATCAAAAGTATATAAAAAATAAGTACCTCAGTAATTTACTGCAGACAATGGTTTATGAAAACCAATCAATAAAAATTACACCTCTAACATTTCCTCAATATAACAAATCTCTATTCTCAATTACATTTTCAATTAAATGTCTGAAAGCCATTCAGGCACTCTCCACCAAAAAATACAATGTTATCAATTGTATACATTTTAACATGGGGATATCTAATTCTGTATTGTGATACCTAAACCACATTAGTATTGATTAAAATTTGCACATAGAAATCATAATTTCACTTGCCTCGGCCATTCAGCAATTGATAAAAAATAAAGAATGTACTTTTCTTAATACCTAAAGTCACTATTTAGAATATGAATTATTCTAAAGCCTTAATTATCCTAAAAATTAGTATGCAGTACACATTTTTCTCTCACTTACCCCACTACAATAGTTGAGAAATTTTTCTGAATTGTATTCTCAAGGTTTTATTGCACATAAAAATAATACTAAATATTTACATAATTTATAAAAACACAACATGGCAGTCATGCATTGTGCCAAAAAAGCATTACCATGATTTTTAAATAAAATTTCCCACAAAATAGAACATCATCAAAAGTCAAAATGAGAGACACTTAATATGAAGGCTCTATTTAGGGTATGAGCTCTATAATCCAATTTACAACTAGAAATTTGAGATAAGATTAAAAAAATATATTGGATAACTACTTTATCTTGGTTTTAATTGTACTCATTAAGTGGAATACTCCATGGATTTTATGATCTATTTTTTTATTCTAATAACATTTACTCTCATTTGTGCTACTATTTACAAAATATCTAGCACTAAAAAACAGGATTGCCAAAGCCATGAACCAATACAGATATTTAAGTTAATAATGTAACTGTACGTTGAAGCATCAACAGAGAGCAACCAAATACTCATTTATTTTTAATTTTATACTTTCATGGAAAGTTATCTAGGTATTCTACTTCATCCCATCTGTAAAGGCTTTAACATACAGCAGGTGCACTGATGAATAACATGGATTATATGTGGTCAAGTGGATTCTGTTTTTCTTTGCATGAGTATTTTTGGAATACTGACACTTAAAAGCACACAGCAGGCAGCTACATTCAGGAGATTTTGCCGAGGTCAACAGAAAAGATTAAGTTTTGCAAACTAATCAGATAGGATTAATGGTGAATGCAGCACTCTACAGAAGGTAATACTTCTCAGGACCTGGGAAATGTGGATTCAAATGAAATTGAAATAATAAATTGTAAATGATTTTATAATAATAATAGCATCACTAAGAAGCATATTTTCCTCCATCAAATTATTATTAAACTCATTAGATGTTGGCAGTTCGTGAAATTATTGCAAATGTAACTAAGACCATTTGCTGGACATAACCAGTAGTGCCTCAAAAGTATACAAAAGGAACTATGTAACTTAACCCATATTCCATGAAGCACAACTATATTGGATAAAATGAAGGACATGTACCATGCAACATGAGCTTACTATGATTTCATTGATAAGCATTCACTTTATTAAAATTATACTTTTTCTGCTTTGCAAATAGATCATAGCTGTAAAGTCACCCACAACCTAATTATGTTGAACCTGCTACTGTCCTTAGCACCCAGAATTCTTAAGTCAGAACTTGATTATTACTTTTACCCTAATACACCCATAAGCATTATGGAAAAAATGTAGCTGGTACCAGTGGCAGATCCAGAAAATGCTGAAGGGGGGGCACACATATCATAATATAGAAATATACTTCCATCACCATGTCTCCTATTAATTTTAATCATGAACTCTGAGAAATACAGGAATAAAATATGCATAAAATTACCAGCAGAATCACTCAAAAACCTTCATGACAGCCTTAGTTAAAAGAAAGTTTTAATCCTTTGCATAATTTTTAATTTCTGGATGAGAGGAAAGGGATGCATCATTCCCCTCCTGGACCCACCACTGGTTGGTACTCCAAAGACATCAATTTCATCAAGACCTAGGATTTTTTCCCCTGATCAAGAGAAAATAACTATCTCAGCCTAGCCCCTCTTAATAGGTATAAGTGCTTGCAAGCAAAATATAAGTCATTGTAATCCCATTTTATTAAGTGTATAGTCAGAACAGGTACACAACT
Organism: Calopteryx splendens; assembly: GCA_002093875.1. NCBI lineage: Eukaryota > Metazoa > Arthropoda > Insecta > Odonata > Calopterygidae > Calopteryx > Calopteryx splendens. The sequence goes on from LYUA01000385.1 coordinate 425,446, forward strand.
ATGCGAAAAAATTACTTACCATGAGCTTCAACATCTCGGAGATATTCTCCTGAGCTGGAAAAAATCTTGATTCTAGAATCTGACACTATAATTTCATCAGCAGGACCAATGGCAACAGATGAGATCAACCCAAAATGTCCTTTACTCCTCTCCCCTGCACTGGCACATGATCCGGTTCCAGTCCTGTGACCATGACTGGCTCGACTTGATGCAGGGGCTCCTTGAGCTCGACTTGAATTTACTTTTTCTCCATTATCATCACTTTTCATCTTTCCACCAATCACAAAAAGTACCTTTCCCTCGGGGTCAAATGCTATCACTGAGGCAGTTCCATTATCAGCCACTAGAATGTGGCCACGAGAATCAACTGCAACTGCTACAGGTTCTACAAAAGATGGATACGAGAAAGATCTAACAGTTTCACCATCCGAGGTTATCTCTGAAATCACTTTAGTTCTCCAATTGACCAGCACCAAATTACAAGTGCTCCTCTTGCCATTGGCTTCTTTTCCATGGTCTTGTTTCCTCACAAGAGCCACACCTGTACAGCTCCGACCAGCCAAGTCCTCACATTCAATATGCCGGATAAACTCCAAATCTGTTGTTAAAACTTTGATTCGTGAGTTTCCTGCATCCACCACATAGACAAGACCACCCTCGACCCCACAGTGATTATCGTCAACAGCAACCGCAACCGGCTGATGGAAGCCATCCTTACCTGAGCCTCTGCACCCAAACACAGCAACAGGATTATTATGTTCGGTTGCCTCAAAATGGAGGGGACAGTCACGTATGGATCGATCAAGGACTGAAACACGCAGAGAGTAGCTTCCAGCATAAGGCGGTCTAAAAGCTATAAGGTATGTTCCATCACCTACATCTGTAATTCTGACATCCAGTTGTAATTCAGTAGCATCCACACTGTTCTCACCATTACCTTCCCATACTAATTCAGCAGTCAAGGGATCACCACCTGTAGTTCTTGTAACTCCATGGTAATCCACAGTATGCAAAGTAGCTACAACCTCTAGCCTTGCTATCACCGGAGCAGCAGCTTCACTTTCTAAACTACTTCCCATCAATGACCTCTGATTCTCCAGCACCAAACTGCACAGACCAGGGAAAGTTGTACTAGTTCTAATGCTACCAAAGTCATTCAAAAATGACTGAAGCTGTGACAGACTTGTTTCACGCTCACTTAGTCCCCCAAATGATCCCTCATCATTTGTAAGTCCATGAAAATGGTGGCTATCAACATTTGTTCGTCCATTTAATTTAAATTCACAGGTTAAAAATGCATTCTCTCTTGGTTCACCTAAAGCACCCGCTGTGTCCAATTTCTCACTGAGGCTACTAATCTTCTGAGTTATGTTGCGTACTTCTACCTGATACTGTAATCCATCACATTCATGTTCAACCTACACAAAAAATGAGAGTATAAACACAAATCAGTAACCATAATTTGGAACATTTACCAATGGCAGTTTTCAAAGAGCAAAGAACAGTTAAAAACTATAGGCATACCTATTTAAAGTGTTCTAAAGTACACTCCACTCATTCAGATTCCAAACAATAAGAATCAAACACAAGAACACACATGTTGATAACACATGGCCAGTTTAGAGGTTGGAGAAAAGTGACAAATCTGGAAAAACTTACACCGTGTACGAAAGTATACAGGAAAAAATAACGATACTCATAGGATGTTTTCTCTGTATGCACACACTGTCATAGACTCTCCCTTTCATCATTAGGAACAACTGAGAGAGTAGCCAAGGCTGACTCTTTTCCCAACCTAAAGGCTTTCCGAGAATCAGCCTCTCTTTCTTCCCTTCCTATTGATTTTGAATAATAAGCCTTCAGTCATTGTGAGGAAATAGTCAAATAAAGTTACTCCCAAAGTTTAATCCCAATAGGAGACATTTTACATTTTTAAGACATCCCAACTAGAGAATCCAGAAATGGCATTCTCAGCAGTTAGGGACAAAAACTGGTGTGCCCATACTGGCACTTTTGGCGTTTAAAAGTTAATGAACATGGACCTGATAAATACAGATTGAAATAATATGCACAAGATCATTAACTAAATCAATCTTTTCAAAATAAATTAGCCAAAATATACATTCACTCAGGATCATCAGAGTCCAGAACGACCACATCTCACAAATTACTTGACAATTCAAAGCTTCCAAAAAACAAGCTTCACTTTTGGGATCTGATATTACATCAATCCTGAATCTATGCATTTCTTATGAATGAAGACATGATTGTCCTAAATTCTGTTAATGAGTAACAAACAATGGAATGTTCTATATTTAATGACAGAGCAGAAGGAGAACTTGGAAAGCTACAATGAGATTATATGCATTCAAAATACGAAAAATTCACAATGCAAAACTTATTCGCCTGAACCGGTCCTGGTTCAGGTGAATAATTTTTACATTGTGAATTTTTTGCATTTTGTATGTGCAACAGCTAGTGACTCCACTAAAGTTACTGTTATTATTTTTTTTAGATTATTTGCAATTAGCATAAGTCAGGAATTGACTTCCACTATTCAGTCCTATATGCTTTGAAAGAATGCCATATGGCAGTAGCAAATACATCTCATTCTGTTCTGTGCTATGGTATACCATTTTACTCACCATTTATCACAGTGTATCATAAATGGACAGAAAAACAAAATAAAATTTTAAAATATTAGAAGCAGTGATAAACAGATAATTGAAAGCCACCTATGATTGTGCCAAGCGTCAAAATATGTGTCTTGGTGTCACTGGATGGCTTGGCAATATTTCCCTAACTGATTTTGTTATGGCTGGCAAAAGCGATGTGTACTTTTATGCTTTTATATCTGTCTCTAAATTCACTATGTAATCATCACTTTGGTTTCCACTGCTGCCACATTAGTAAAACCTTATGGCTTCAAGAGGCATTCTTACATTCTATAGTGCTCAGTTAATTTTAGAAAAAAATATGGATTTCATTTTTCTTTTAAATTTATCACTTTAAATTACAAACTTCATTTTTCACAAAGTGATGCACATTTTTGTATGCTTACCACTAAAACTGTATGAATCTATTGCCTGTATTCCCATTATCTACTAGTGCAATTTGGCATTCCATTCCATAAGTTGCATTTAATGTCAAAGATATTTTATGCAAAAATTGGGCTTTCTTTCAATGAGATGGAGCTCAAGAAGATTCTTGATTCAAAACTTTCCATTGTGCAACTATGCAAAACTTCCAATGCCAGTGGTTTGAAATAGATGTAGAAATATCCAGGAAATATGAAAACAATGGGCAAAAATCCATTGTGTTCTCACACAAAACTTGAGGTGTACAGAGTTTAACTTGAAAGTTCTACGGTAATGCTCTGGAAGGCAAATACTTCCAGTTCTATAGAATAATTTACATCATACATCATGCATAAAGACTTCTTGATTATGATATACACTTCCTATATAGATGATAAAATAAATACAAACAAACACGACAGAACACTCAATACATTTAGGAATTAATGAAAGGATGAACAAAATAGAAAAAAAAACCATTATTTTCTTTACAGTTAAACAGAAGCAATCTAATTCAACCTTAATTTGTTTACAATAACTGTGACATTAGTAATGGTAGGCCATAAAGAGTAAATTAAAGTCACTTTACAGTAAAATTTAAAACTCTGAAGTTCCATAGCCTTTATGCAAAATGTAAGATTCCAATTTTCACTAACCATAAGTTGAATTATTGATCCATAAAGTTCCATTTTATTATATGACCCAATTGAAAGTTGAAGGAAGGTTTTCATTGGCCTGAGAAAGCAAGAAATTTTACAACACACTCGAAGATACACAATATGTAAGTAAAACATGAATTAAATATTATTTGAAAATAAACTCTTTGTCTCATGTTCCAAACATATCCAAAATTATTAGTAAGAAGTATAATTTACTAATTCATGGGTTCGACATTTTTCAGTTTGTAAAATTGCACAACAGAAAATATTTTTATCGCATAAAAATAATTTGTATCACTTAGAATATTTGCACTGTTGTTACTGAAACCAGTAGTTGAGGAAATAATCAGATCCAAGTGAATATATTTTTCCCTTTTCTGGTTTGAAAGAGCTAAGTTTCACCAAGATACAGAATCAGGTTAGGAGATAATTATCCCTTACAGCATGTGTGATGCATAGTTTGTATCGGGTGAATTCCATGCCTAGAGCGTGCTTCCCGTTCAAGGTTCCTATCTTTCCTTTTGCACACAAAGCCTTTTGTACATAGCAATATCTCTCAAGGAGCATTTTCTTTTAGAACGTCAAAGTCTTCTTGCTTACGTTTACTAAATAATTTTTATTATCGTAGTCACTCCATTGAAAATTTCTGAAAAATTATAATGTATTTTATATTTTTCAGGATACATTATAAAAAATGAATACTTACATTTAGACAATCCATTTTTTTACCCTGCTCTCCATCTCTTTTGTTTAGTAGTTGAACTGAGTATGTTATTGCTCAAAACAGGGCTATAGGCTGATGGAAGGTGTCCCCAGGCAGTTTTAACACCTGTATCTCCTTTCCTTTCTCTTTCCATTTTTTGTACACACCACACTACTTCTTCACCCCACCTTATACCTATGTATCTGTTTTCCAATTCTCTTTAATGAAATGCTGTCCTATTAGCTGCAAATACTGACTTCCAGTATCTGAAGGTCGTTCTTTCATTTTTTCTATATTTTACCCATGATAATTGGCTGTGTTCTTATCTACAAGTTTTATTCTATATGATAAATAGTCTTTTTTATAATTATTTTATTCAGTAAAGAATGCACGAATTTATAAAAGCCATATTTACTAAATGGTTTAAGAATGTTATGCACCACAATTTTGTTCTTTTTCTATCTAATAATAATGACTCTAAAAACGGATCTTTTAAGCCTTCACCTCCCATATACTGATTATAGTCTAGTATACAAGTTGGTTTATTTACTATTTGTAATGCTCCTTCAGTTTATCATCACATAGCATCGGAATGTTCGGTAGTCAGCATTGAGACGTGCTATTTTTCTATTTAAACTTTCCACACTTTGCATCAACTATTTCTCCTTTCCTCAGTTCATTTTTTAGACACTATGGCATACCTTTTCAAATAATTTTAACAATTCCAATGGCATCTGTTGTCCTCTGAACCAATCTCTTGAAAAGATTGGGACAACTATAAAAATTGTTCATATAACATATCTACCTCGTTCATCAAGCCTGAGTCTAATACATTCTCACAGAGAGTAGGAACAACTTTTATTGATAAAAGATCTGTGTCCTTATTAATATCACAACCAAATTTAGTCCCCACTGTTATACTGCTTCCATGAAAGTCTTCCTTTCCACAACAGTAAAGACTGATCAACACTGACTTCATTGCTCAGTACTACTTTCCCCACATTCTTCACTACCCACTTTCTGGAACTTTTTTTTACATACTGATAGGAAGAATTTTATACAGTTCAGGGTCTATGTTTACAATGTCCTTATCGGTATAATCAACAAAGTGGAGAAACTTGCATAGCAATGAAAATCTTTTGTCACTCATTACAATGGGGAAAAATAGTGTTTCTAATATAAGTTTCCTACCATAATGCATTCTCAGAGTTGGCTTTTGAATAAATTACCCATCAGCATAAGCAAACGTACAAATATTTGGAATTGTGGGAACCCACGTTAGGAAGCACAATTTTTTTGTGCTGAGATTTTTTTTCTCTTGAGCAAGGAATTGTTCAGCATAACATTTTGTTTCCATCATTAGAGTAATAAGAAAATCATCTAAAAATAACTCCAAATCCCAGAAGGTTATCTGAACAGGGAAGTACCACTAGTGGTTTCCAATCAAAATCACACATAGAAGGGCGAGGGGGCACAGTCGACCTCTCCCCAAGTATTTTCTTGTTAAGAAGGTTCCTCCGCTTCCTCTTTGGAACTTGAATCAAGAGTATAAGCATTTGAACCCTCGGGAAACAAATCAATGCAATCAATGCATCAAAACAAATTTCACTCTTGTTTTCGAAAAGATGAAACACCACCCCCCTCCAGACTAATTACGAGAGCTTAAAGCAATGGTGAACATAAATATGGTTCCACCAAGACTCGGTCTAGGAAATATAAAGAAATACTGTAGTTTCTCATGTAGCACACACATTTTTCCCCAACAATTTATCATGGTAATCTTCCAGTCAAGGTAGGTTTGTTGGACACACCCCTACAGTAACTCTTTCTTCATTCCTACATGCTTTCTGCCTCCCTTCATTCCATCCAACATGCCAAATCTTTTCCTCCCTCTACCTCGCCTTCCCAACATTCTACCCTCTATCACACTCTTCAAAACTCCATCACCACTCAGCGCGCCCTGCATCCACTTTTCCTGCCTTCTTTGGATTTC
>LYUA01000385.1:453299-470390 GCA_002093875.1 Calopteryx splendens
ACCCCGACGCCTAACAGCATAAGGGGATTTGAGAAAGAAGAAGAAGAAGAATAGAACTGCAGAACACTTAATGATGCCAGTGAATTATCTGATGATGAAACTGCTTAAGAACCTTGTAAAATTCCAAGTAGTGTGTCCCTCTTACAAGCTAGGTGTAATTTAAAATTTGAACTCACAATAAATTTTTCACTGAATGTCGCAAAACTTTTCCAGTTTTTGATCGATTTCATAACACAAGTGCTAAAAACTTTAAACAAACCACAATAGACTAACTTTTTCAAGAGGTAAATGCTTTGTTTGTTATCTGCCTGTTATTGAAGCCATAAAATTAAACTCCCAATATTGGAAAGACAGTTGATGTGAATGGATGGAATGGAATGTTTTTTTAACAACACCCTGAACAGAAGAACCTATGTAAGCACCTAAAAGAGGCCTAATTATACCCCTTTTATCTAAAATCCCATGAACAATAATTGTTTTACAAAAACATAATCAGATTTTACTTTGTAAAAAATATTAATTCATCATAAGGATAAGAGTTTCACTTGGTTTTCCACATGAATGTTTGATTGGTAAGACTCATTATATTGCAAAGAAATATCACCAGTAGAAATTAAGAAAAGTAGCTGGACACATGATATCAGGAAGGGTGAGGTTGTGAAAACTAGGCTGTCTGGGGATGGTGTGAGGATGGAGAGGAATGGATTCTGTTGTGTGTCAGAGTTGAATGTCAAGGGAGGAGGAATATTGCAGCACAACAGGGAATCCCTTCCACCCACTTTCACCTTACTTTCCTTTTCTCACACCCCTGGGTTATCCCAGGGGTGTGAGAGAACTCCCACCTGCCTTGACCTTCAACTCAGACTCAAACAATAGAATCCATCGGTGGCCCATTAATATGTGTTACTAGACAATACTATGCATTTCAAATCATATATGAATGGTTTTTTTCAAATAAACCATTGTTCATCTTTGCTTACTCTTGGCACTAGGAATCATGAAGATAGAGATGACCTGAATTGCACATTGGCTTTAAAGAGTGCACCAACCTTTTAATGAGTGATTTTATGGCTTTTGTGAGAGTACTTGTTAGAGCAAACTTCTGCTGTAGTTACATTCAAGTTGGTTGTAATAACATTTAAGCCAGTTGTTTTAGAAGCACATAGAAGAGGTTTCTCAGAAAGGATAAATGGAGCTACTTCCTTAAAAAAATATTAATTTCTTTTTATTACATAAATCCCTTTGAGAGAAATGCAAATGATGGTCATCACTTCCACAATAACCCAAAAATGGAAATAATTAATAACATAGAATTACACAAGGATACTACAAATCCACATGAAATATTTATAAGACTTCAGAAAATTATAGGCAACATTTACCAAATCACAGTAATCAACCCAAAAGCTGGTTTGGTAGGTGAGGGCTCACCCAGTACTAAGTCTAATGGCGTGTGAAATTCACACATCAGGGTAGGGGGAGCAGTTCCTTTCCCTGTGCAGCCTGCAGTTTCCCAGGGTGACCTGGTACCCGAAAAGTCACACAGCTTGGGTGAAGCTGAGGGTGCCCAGGAGGATTCACCCAGAATCGAGCACGGGCCCTCGGGTTTGTAGATCAGTGCTCTACCCACTAAACTACCGTGTCCCTTAATCATATATATGATATCACAATTATCTTTCAATAAAATTTTACAGAGATCAACAGGATAAACTAATTTAAAGACGGGAAGGAAGTAAAAAGAACAAAGTGTCAATTATATTTCTCTCCGAACAGGTCAGTGATACAAATAATACCACAAAAATCACCCACCTGATTAATATGAACTGAACACTTTGGGATAACTTCCCTTCTTTGGCGAGACATGAGATCCAAAAGTTGGTTGACAAGAAAGGATGGGGGTAAGGCGCTGACTCCACCCCGAGGAATTGGAATGAGCTCTCGACATATGGGACAGCGAAATGCACCAGTGTCCCTTGTCTGAGATGCAGCAATGCGAGATAAACAATGGAGGCACACAGTATGGGAGCACTGAAGTAACTTTGGTGTATGCTCCCCACCATCATACATGCCTGGAAAAATAATGCACACTCAAATTAAGAGATGCTAATCGTCAAAATCAAATACCACTTTTCGACCACACCAGTAAATTTAATGACTTTCAAAATTTTTAGGGCATCCTAGGTGGGCAGAGCCAGAAAAGATTAAGGTGTTTCTCAAGCAGGCCTCAATTGAAAAACTGAGAAACCCAATGGAACTCATCAAATAACAGTTCATTAGCTACTAAGAAGACAAAAGTGATCTATGAAAAACTCCATCAACGTTCCCAAAATAAATTCAGTTACATACACTGAATAGACCTAAAGCAAGATTATCATTTAATCTTCATTGGTGGCCAAGGAATTGGGGTAGGAGTAACCAAGATTATATTACTCTTTCCCCACCAACCCCTGCAGCTGCAAATTACCTAGTCAAATTTTCCCAATTGAACATCAAAATTTCCATTCAACTAACTTAACCTCTTCCCTGCATGTAGCGATAATGCCTTGCCATGTCCAGGATATGCTGCTATGCATATGACGAGTATGTCTCGACTTGGATTTTGTTCACGTGTTTTCGCCATCTCTCGTACGGCAATGAAATACCACCACAGCAAAAGGGACGATCTTATTTTTCAAATTTAATGCCTTTGTGACTCAGTGAATTGCATAACCAATGGTATTGCTGAAGTAATGCTATAAAATATACCATAATGATTGGCAAAACATTATGAATTTCCAGGGTTGCCCAAGTTTATTCTTGATGGATTCAAGAATCAATGGTACTACTTGAGGACAGATATACAGCAGTTATTACAGCCTTAACAGTAGGTAGGTGTACATAAAATGGGTTAGTGAACAAATTTTTATAAAATACATTAACATTCTTTACATTTGAATGACTCAATTGTTATTTCCACTAAAAGTGGAATAATAGCAATATAGAAATATAAACAAAATACATAATTTTCAATATCAACAAAAATGGTGACAACAGGGTTTGATGGGTAATGACATCACTAGTCATATCCACAGCCTGCCTATGTGTTGATTGTAATGTTATTATATGAAAAAAAGGCTAAAAACAGTCATTCTGCATTCGTAATGAATTCTACACAATTTTGAAGAAGTGATATTTTATGCCCATGTGTAATAAAATATCTAAAAACTCGCCAGATATATTAATACGGTAGGAAAGGAATAGAAGAAAGGAGAATTCGTATTCAAAGGTGCAAGGGGTGTTATAAATCTATCTCCATCGTGTGCCATATTTTATTGTGCCAATCACTTCACTGTATCTCAACACTGCTAACCTTATAAAATTACGATGCATTAAGTTAACATTAAGAAATTATAGATAAGTAGCTAATCGTATATTTTCAGAATTACTACGTAGATTTTGTTGTTTTGGGTACACACAAGTCATCATATTACTAAATCTAGACTTACTACCAATTACTTCATTTTACTTGATTTGTAATATATTATTTAAATATAATTAATGAGGCTATATTTTATTTTTGGTCAAAAAAAATATAGAAAATTATATGAACAATAAGGAAACGGGCAGGCCTATTCTGCTGAAAGATGATGCCATCCCTCACATCTTCCACTGTCAGAAAAATGGTTCAAAAGCTTTTAAAAATCATCCACATGTTCTTCCAGCAAAAATGCAAGGGAAAAGAAACCTCAGAGAAGTGTTAACTGCTTCTTATGTGCACTTCCATGATGACAAAACCCTGATATCTCGCCAACTTTGCTATAATAATGATTATGTGAGATTCGAAGAGATTGGTGAATAAACACAACCCAGAACACCAACAAAGGCCAGGAATTATCAAGTGAGACCATTGTTTTGGGGAAAAGGTGTCAGCTTCTTTATTAAAAAAATTCAGTTAACATGTTGCATCACCTTTTAAAAATGCTACACAAGAAGTCAGGGCATTGCCGATCTGGATGTCCAGCAAGTTCCTAACTACAGAACTCTTCACAGAAAATGTGACAGAACATTGTGAAAGTATCAGCCAAGTTGTAGCAATGACGAATGTATGAGTGGCCAAGAAGGGCAAAGTGAGTATTTTGCTATCACAGACATTTTGATAAGAAAGAATCCAAAAAAGTGCCTCGGCATGCCTAATAATTGTATTTCAATATTCAATTTGTTGGTTGAGAAGACTTGTCTCCATGAGAAACAACAACCTTACCTTAATGAAAATAAAATTAAACAATAGCTTTGATAGACTGGCAGATCAATTTGCCATGTCAGTCAGCTATTTGTGTAAAATATTTCATACTTGTCTCCCTTATCTAGCACATTTTTTTAAAAACACTTATTTACTGACCCAATGAAACAGGCACAAAACAAAATGTATGTTTTACTTGCAATTTAGGAGGAAATATTACAAGGTACAATAAATTATAGACTATTTTGAAATGTAAATTGAAAAAGCCTCATACCCATTTAAGCAATCACTCACATAGTCTGAATACAAAGAGTGCAAAACCTTTTGAGTATTTAGTGTCTTCTACCCCTGATGAATTTATCAATTTCATTTGTAATGGGTATGGTGGAAGAACAATAGACAAGTGTTTGCTAGAAGAGAGTGGCTATCTCCATCACCTGAAACCTACTTGCTCCGTAATAGATGATAGAGGATCTAATCACATTAATGAGGCTACAAGCAATAAAGGATGCATATTAGTTAGACCACCAATGTGAAGAATACTATTTACTAACAGGACTTCAAAATTTACCTGTTCGTAAGTCATGGAGTTTCTGTTTAATGTTTATAATTAATGTCATCGGTATTACTGGCAGCCAATTTAATTCATCACATTAGACAGGGATGAGTAATTACGGGTTTGTAAGATTTTAGGAACGATGGGAAGGCAGATAAAAAAGAAACAAGGTCAGAATTAGGCCACTTATAAAATGCCACAAATGAGGGAAATGTTTACATGTGTTATGCGATGAAAACTTAAAATTGACACACTTGAACAAATTGAAATTATTCAATTGTCTAAGATACCAAAACTAATATGATGTAATGAGCAAATGTTTACATATTCCTTACCCCAAGCATGCCCCTTACCCTCTCAGTAACTCCCCACTCCACTACTCCACCTCACCCCCCATAACCTTCAGCCTCCTCTCCCCCTTGCCTCACCACCCTCCTCGCTCCTTCCCCAACCACATTTACAACCCCTCCCATCTTCTGCTTAGTGCCTACCCAGCCGGTAAGGTACCTCTTGTCCCCTCGGTACCATCCAATTGCCCTCCCCGCTCTCCTACCTCCTCCATCATGGACCGGTTTGGATCAACCCAAGTCTGCTCTGATAGGTCTATTCTGTCATCCATCAGTCTGGAATGTTTCCATGGGAAAATAATGAAGACCCAGCAATATTCTTTAATCAGTTACGAGACTGGAATACCACCAGAGAATTATGATTGCATATGATCGCATCATGAGTTCAACTCCTGAGTCATATCTGTGAAATATGGGATGATTCTGTTCAGGATTCAGCAGGACAAGAAATAAACTGCTGAAAAAATTTTAATATAACCTGTGCACCACCAGAGATGATTCACATTAGTGGAAGGAAGTTGTAAAATAAGAGAGGAAAAATTTGTGGGAGAATAGAAGGCGTAGGAGAACACAACATACTCATAGACCATGAATGCTTATGTTTCTCGTATTCGCGAATAATTAGGTACTACTGACTCATCTATCCTGGTGATTTCAAGAAGGGCAAGGAGATAAGTGAGAGTGACAAAAAAGCTGAACGTGGTCAATGGTTCAATATGTAATTTCTACCGATATGTTTTCCACCTTTGCAGCACTCACATGCCCAGTTTGCTGCAGTAATTGTAGGAGTTTTAAAATGCTATTTAGTCTCAATCCTGTTTATCGTGTCGAAGAGAAAAGCAGAAATTTTAAGAGGGTATTTTGGCATTATATATCTATAAACACAATTTCTTTTTAATTTTGTTGCATACTATAAGTATGTTAGATCATAGCTATTTACATGGCAAAAGTAAATCAGGAATGCTGAGATATATTAATCATAAAACTAAGCCATGCATTAAAAACCAAGTTATGGTAAGTGATTACAGAAAGGAGCTAAAAATTATTTGAAATATCATTTAAACAAGCCAATATCCCATTCCTTAAAATTTCATATATGCATAAGCATAATTTAAATATTGAACTTGCTTTACACATAAAGGCTAAGATAATACTGAAAAATATTGAATCAGCGAAATGAAAAATGTTTTTTCTAAAATGTATTGAAAAGAATATGCTCTTCTTCTCCACTTTCAGGATCATACACATTGAACACACAAAATGAGCTTTCACTTAAAACTAAACAATACCCTCACTTACACAAACAAGTACCACAGGTAAGAAAACTCTCATTGAAGTCCTCATAATTGATGGACACTGTTTCCACCAAAGTACTATTCATACTCATAATCCTCTCACCAAATCTGGTTCTGGAAAGTAAAAATGGATAATCAATAAAAATAGCACAACTTAATTCACTACCTATCTCCATTCTATTATGATTACAAAAACAAAAATTTAATTTATGTTGTGGGTGCAAAAAATTCACAATTCTTTCTCTTTTGGAAGTCTCCATTGCAAAAGTTAATACATATTAGCAATGGTGTTTAAAATTAACAGCAATAAAGATCATGGATGAGTAAGTAGTTTAGGCACCAAATTTAAGTTATGAATAGAATATTTTTTAACTTTGAGCTTGGTTTTGAAAAAAGCTATGCATTAAGTCTCACACAAAAGCACGTCTACTCCGGTCCACTTTCATTTGTCTCCACCTCCCTTCCACATTGAAAACCAATTCTTTCATGCATGCTTGCAAAATGCCCACACTCCCAGTCTTCCCACCTCACATCCTTCTATCCCGTCCTCTTTCCTTTCCCTCTGAAAACAAGGGATGAGGGATAGTTTACCCATTCCCCATAGTTTAACTTTCTAAACAGCATTGCAATTAAATTTAAACAGATAAAAGTACCTCACTGCTACCATTTCATAATAATTCATTTCAATATGCAAATAAATAAAATGGTAAGGAAGAAAGGGGCCAAAAAATAATGCCCCTCCTACAAGCTACAGTGGCTTGCAGACAACCTTGAACAATGGCTTGCTTATACCCTTGCACAACGGCTTGCTGAGGTCCATTCCTCTTCAAATGTCTTTGGGACTGAGGGACTAGCCCAAATATATTAGTGGAATTGGAAAAGAGAAAGCATCTAAGCTCATGACTTTGCAGGGACCAAATAGGACAAAGTAGACAGGGTCTAGCCAATCGAAAATTCAGTTGCTTCCAAACATTCATGTGTTTACTTCATGAACCTGCACACTACCCCGTTTCTTGATTTTCTCAAGAAACAGGGGAGAATGTCTTCATTTTCAAATCAGGTTTCTTGATTTTCTCGAGAACCGGGGGGAGAATTTCCACATTATGTTAGGTCATTTGGGTAAAAATCAGCAGATTCATGCCCTGCAAATCAACCATTTAATTGCAAGGACCATGTTTGTGTCATTTGTTTATAATCATTATTTAACAACTACAGTTTTCAAATTTCCACTTCTCAATCAACAAGGCAACTACTCCAGACAATCCCTTTGGTCATGAAGACCTGTGCAATAGCTGGACCCAGGCAGTAAAAGAGCTATACTATCAGTATTGAGTATGCACAAAAGGCCAGTCCCCAAAATATTTAAAAACAATAACAGAGCATTGAAAGCCATAGGCCCAATTTTATTTTCACCCTTTTGGTGAAGCTATACTTAATACCGTAGGGGCATATACTCCTTGTGGGAAGAGGGACAGCCACAGCATACACACAAAGATTCTTAGGCCCAGATATATTGCAGAAGCAAAATAACTCTTTACACTCTATTATCACAGATGACTCTAAAGACCTTTACTTCTATGATAATTTTTTGGTATGACAGAGCTCCTTAACAGCAACCAAAATTATCATACTAATAAGTATTTATGCCTGCAAAATGTGAGCATGTGCAATTCTTTAATGGAAGGCAGGACCCCAAAAAATGCGATAGTATGTTAATTGAATGGTATAAAACCTGTAATTGAATGTAATCTATTATGAAAATGCAAAGAAAAACTGCACTTTAACAGTTGGTTATATGAAACATGTTTGTCAAAATCCACATAGGTGAAAATAAAATGAAAGAATTGACATTTCTTTAATAACACAACTGAATTTCTTCTAACAAAGTCCATAACAACAAAAATATACATTTGGATTAAATACTAAATTTGTCAGTTAAAAAATTTGGTTATCTGAAAAGTTAACTACATACATTAAACACTCTACACAATCAGCTATTATGTGTTGGTAGGTATCCCAAATGGATCAAAAGAAATGAAATGCTGGGAATAAGAACCCGGAAAACAAACATAGGGAATGAATTGCATCATTATCATTACCCCATGAACAAAGTATATATGTCCAAAGATAATATTTTACAGAACCAGAAGCGAAAGTTTCTTAAATTTCACGTAATAAGTACCATTCTTTTTTCGAAACAATTTGAATACTCGGGTCCCCCCCAGTTCATCATTCACCAACATATATCATAGTTTCATATTTTTCCATAAAACACACCTACCATCGCAAAACGATATGTTATGCAAAAGTTTCGTAGAGGCACAAAATAAATCATAATGTACAGCAATATGACAGTGGTAAGCATACCTACATGTTTTCCAACTAATAGTGCATGCAAACAAGGTTTGAACTTCACATAACTTTTCTTATAAGACTACATAATACCTCGGCAGTAGATTTAAACACGATGAACAACCAACGATACTTCGCTGGTTAAGTACCGACTTGCAGAAACTCATAAAAGGGAGAGGTATTACCTTTTCGATTGTCATTACTAATTCAAACTGTGAAAATGAATTACACAGAAAGAGATCACAGTTAACAAATGTATTAATATTACGATTGCCTACTCACATATAAGAACAGCAGTTCATGAGGGGGTGCACCGAACTTATTCCAGATGATCCAATATTTTTCAAAAGACTCCGTCACATCTTTGGGTCATAATCGATGTAAATTTAAACCAAAACATTCACTACATCCAGCGGCTTAAAGACTGGAAGAGAAAATGCGTAAGGTATTTGCTCGAGAATTATGACTTTAACAACAAAAGCAACTGTGGCCACTACCATAATAATGCAGGAATGAGTTAATACTGTTCTATTTACGCATTTTTTTAAATAAATTCACTAAAGCAATGCCTCTCCAACATCTCCACGATCTTCACCTCCACTTCGGCAAGCTGGCGCTACGAGTTCGTCGATCGATAAGTAACTCAACATTCAGCTCACACAAATAGCGAGGGTAATTCAGCAAGCCCCTTTAATCAGCGAAACTAAACATGTCTTACTGGCTTTCATTTTTAAATGGTGGTACCTCCAATTGAAATATTAAATGGTATTTCCCATTGCCCTGAGTTCCCATTCCTCAGAGCAACCCGTTTCGTTTCGAAGCTTTCGAAGTATCTTTAGGAATCGTCGGAATTGTATATAAACAACAAAACTCCCGCGTACATGCATTCACATGTTTTCGTTGTTACGTACATTACGTACGGACGGTATGGACTTTCTGGTTTATTCCAGTTTACTCCATCAATTGTAATGAGTGTAATCATTTGAGCGGTTTAGTCTGAAACAAAGTCTAGAGCAGTTAGTTTAACATCATGGGTTTCTGTGAAGAAGCACCATATTTGTTGAAAGTGCTTACTAAGTTTATTGTAAATATGCTTACAGCATCGTATTTTCGAAGTCGGTATATCATAAATTTTGAGTTGACTTTGTATAGTTTCTCTTCGTGTTTCTTTCCTTTCATAGTTTGAACTTGTGGCATTGGAAATAATATAACGTTTTGATAGTCTCGGTATGAGAATGATGAATTTAGTAATGAAAGCCATATTTATGTTTCTATCGTCTCTTCTAGTAAATAATGCTTTCAGAAATCCATCTACTCTCTTGAGAGAAATCAAATTATCATATTTTGATTTTATAGGAGTACGATAGTCTTCTAGACATTCCAAAATTGTTCGTTTTCATGAAATCTGTGGTAGCCCCTAGTTCTCTCCGCCCTGTTCAACTAAAATTGAATTCACGTAATAACTTGCCGTAGTGCACAATTGGTCAGGATTAACTGGGCTATTGTTTTATGTATGTGTTTCAGTTTAAAGCCGTCGAACGTTGAATTGTAAGAAACAAAACTTTTCATCTATCCTATGGCTCGAGTCCGTTAACGTTGGGGTGAATATTCTCTTATTTTAGTGGATATCCAATAAAACCTCCATTATTTTCTTTCGTGCATAGAAGTACTCAAATATTGAGAAGTCGATGTTCATTTAGTGTAGAGGATCTACTGAAAAGTGAGGATAACCACTCAAATAAGTGGATTTTCATATATTGAACTGGATCCACTTAATGTTGTGGATAACCTCTGAAATGCTGAGTCGACTCTCACCTTTGGTCGAGGTTCGAAAAGCAATTTTATTTTCACATGAGATATAACAAACAAAAATAGTTTAAATATCCATATCACTTACATCTTTAATATTTGCTTACAGCTGTCAAGAAAACATTTAGAATCTTGTATTACCATGTTAATAAGTTCTTACGTATGTGTCTGCATATATTGTAGAGCCGACCTTAATTTTTTTAAATTTGTTTTCTTAAATGAAGTTTGGAAGGATTAATTTTGTAATTTATTAATATGGCCAAAAAGGTCTCAGCCCTTGAGTACGTGCTAATCAAAATTAATATTTTGTCATTATGACTATTGCAAATGTCTTTGTCAATAAATTCATTTCAGTATGTTCTCAGGGTGATCAAGTTCTTTAACAAATAAGGCAAAAATGAGGCACACAGAATTATAAAAGAAGGACATATAAAGAGTTAAAAAAATTAATTAAGGCAAGGAGCATATAAGGCCAAATAATGTGGTGGAATGACTAGTTTGAGGGCAAGGAGAGTTTTCAGAGACAGTGAAATGAGTTCACTGTTCAGTTACGCGAAAGCACTCTGTAGGTCAGAAAGGAAAAGCCATGTACACCATCAGAGATAAAACAGAAAAAAAACCTATTTATGAAATTGACATCATAAGTAAGAGTAGGGGAGAATTGGTATGGGCAGTATAGCCAGGGTTGTCCATTATAAACAGTACTCTTTTTACAGATATGCTGAGTAAATGTTAAGACTGGAAGGGCTTTAACTGGGAATGAAGTGGGCAGCAAGGCAATTACTTCAGTTAGGTTTGCAAATGGTGAACAATTGTTGGTCATGCAGCCAAGGGATTTCATTTATTGCTGAGCACTTTACAGGAGCTATGTGGGAAGTATGGAATGAAGACTAATCACTTAAAGACCAAAGTGATGAGATACACAAGAGTTAGAAGGCTTAATAGAGTAAGAGAGAATAAGCTAGAGCAGGTGAAGCAGTTCACCTATTTGGAGGGAAATGGGTGCAATGAAATAAGTATTCACAAGAAAGGAATTAATGGCAGGTAGATTAAGTGAAGATTTTAATATGGAGCTTAGGGCTGTATGGATCCAAAACCTGGTCTTCGAGGCAAAAGAACTGGCTTAGATTAGATGCCTTTGAGATGCAGATATTGAGAAAGTAAGTTGGTCAAAGAGGAAGACTAATGATGAAGTTTTGAATATGGTGGGAGGAGAGAGGAAGTTGCAAGGTGAATGGAGAATGAAAAGGAGAATGTTTGGGAAATTGGCAGAGGAAGGAAGAGAATAAGCTTTATTTATGGGATGAAAGCAGATAGAAAGTACAAAGAGATGAAGAAGGAAATTACATATATAGGGCAAGCATGAGAAATTCGTGTGATCCATAATAAGTATTAGAGACAAAATATATTCCTATTAAAAATGCAGGCACTCTATTTTGAATATATTGGCAATATTCACTGCATGTAACTTGCATTTATACAAAACTGAGATGGCTTATTTAAAAGGATCATGAGTAAAAATAACTCAAAAATTAATCTGCATGCCTAATCATGAATAGTTTGACTAAAAGAATTACAAAAATACTCACTAGAAAAGTGTAAATCCTGGGCATGGAGTTGCCTCATTAAATCCCTTAAGGCCTCTAAGTAGAGATAGCATTCCTGGGAGGGGAGCCAGCTTGGTACAGTGGTTGGGTAGAATCACAACGACTCTAGGGGTCAAGCTGATTCGAATTAGTGTTCTAAAGTAAAAATTCTGATCCATAATAGTATTTTTTGGTGTATTCAAATTATTATTATTGGTAATCTACCAGTTGATGTAGGTTTCTGATGGACACTCCCCTACAATACTCCTTTCTTCATTTCTCATATTTTCTCACACACTTCATTACATCCACTGGGACGTGGTAGTCCAGTGGTAAGAGTGCTGGGCTGCTGACCACAGGGCCAAGGTTTGAATCCTGGTGATGCCCCTTGGCACCCTCACCTTCACCCAAGCTGTGTATCATTTTTCGGGGAAATTATAGGCGGTACAGGGAAAGGAACTGGCTACCCTACCCTACCTATGTGAATTTGGCTACCCTACCTATGTGAATGGCTTAGTACTGGGTGAGCTCTAATCTCACCTACCAAGCCGACCTTCAGTTTGATCACTGTGATTTTTTTTTCATTAGATCCAACATTTTATTTACTGAGCCATACTCATTGCTTATGTGCATTGGTCTGCTCTCATGCATAATTGGCCACTTTCACTCTCACCCTCTTGGCGCTGGTATCAATTTGCAAATAGAGTGCATGTATGTGAACGTACCCCCAAACAATTGCACACGATGACCGCTACAGCTTACAAATGTTAAAACTAAAAAATACTGCATCTCACAGTTTTTGTTCCCCTTCTGGTATCCCTCGGTATTCTTACTTGAAACGCTACTTCCTCTGATGAATTAATGGTATATTTGGTATAACCTCACACCTTCCTCACCCAATTTATTATTATTTGGTAAGCTACTGTTTAGGGTAGGTTTCTGAAGGAAACACAACCTTAACCCTACTAAAACCCTTTCTTCATTTCCATATATTTTCTACCACACTTCTTTACATCCAACATGGCTATTCTTTCTCTCCCCCTACCTAACCTACCCTAAACTCTCCCCACTATAATCACTGTCTTCAACAATCCACCATTACTCAGTATGCCCTGCATCCAATTTTCCTCCCTTCTTTGGATTTTTTCCAATAGCCTTCTCTCTTCCCTTACCATTCACAAAACCTCTTAGTTCATTCTTTTCCATCCTTCTCCACACCCCCATTTCAAAAGCCTCCAACCTATTCTTGTCAACCTGCCTCAATGACCAAGTTTCTAAGCCATACAAAACTACACTCCATATCAGCTCCTTCACCAGGCAAGTGTTGGTTACCGTACCAATTACTGTATTTAACGGCATTTAAGATGCACCTTTTTTCCAAATCATGGCTCAAAAAATCACCCTGCCTCTTATATGTGAAGGTTCTACCTCCAACATTAATTACTGAATGCTATTTTTACCCCAAGATGGTCAGTACTATCTATTTTGAATCCATTATTATTTGTATCAATTATATTTACTTGTATATAATATTTATTATTCAATTGAAGAATGTTGTAGTTGTGCTTGTTATTATTAAGCTCATCACTATTATGCGATGCTAATATCATTTTGCTTGCTCCTGCAATGTCGAAGGAGGTGCAAGCGGGATAACAAACGAACTTGATCATATTTGATCACAGCTGGTCATAACAAAACATGTGACAGCATGTGCTCTTCTTGCGGAGTGGAATTGTTTGTTTGGAAAAAAATTAGCCTCAGAAATATGACAACAGGAGACAAAACTTTAGAGCCCACGGAACTGAAACTATTAAGAATAATGTGGGAGTATTAAAAACACAGTTGCCATTCCTGGTGGAGCTACAAGCCAATTGCAGCCTTTATATGCATCAGTGACTAATCCATTTAAGCCATACGTGTGAGAATGATGGAACAAGTGGATGGGAGACACATACTTATACACAACTATAACTTAAGTTGTTGTGGAACCATGCTTTCACGCAGACTGTTAAAAATTTTTTCTTGCGTGTGCTGTACTGAATATGAGGGTGCATCTTATATGCTGGTGCGTCCTACATGCCATAAAATACAGTAGTTCATGGTTGACTGTACAAAAACAAATTTGAAATGGAAATGGAACACACAGAAAAAATGTAAGCTAAGTTTGGAGATAGAGATTGGACGTATATACACCCCAGGTTTAAATGAAACCAGTGTCCTGAAACCCTCGTAACCCAATTAAAGAAATACAACATTCAAATTGCTGCCATATAAGAAACCCAATGGTGTAGGAATAACGTTATTCCTGGGACATGTACATCATGTTTTTCAAAATGCATACCGTCCTGCACAGTAGAAAGGAAGATGGGAAATATGAGCTTGGAAGAGCTTACATCTGTTGTAACGGAGGCCTGAAAGTACATGTTTGAACTTTAAAGCCAATAAATGAAAGAACAAGTTTATTATGTATAAATGTATTGTCTATCTACTTGTGGAGACCAATGATAATGGCACAAAAGAGGATTTCTACCATGTTTTAAAAAGATTTTATGAATATATGATGGAAAAATTACGCATGGGAAGCTCTCTACATTTTACCCAAAATTAGAGAAATAGTCCTGTATATGACAAATTTATTAGCTCAATAAATTACGTAGCGTACAAAATTGCCCATGAAGAAAAATTTAGTTTATCAAAATTTCAATTTGAGGATTGGATATTTTAGAATAACGGACTCTGCATCAGGGGTGAATATTTCTAAATTAAAAACATTGGTATTAGCGTGATTAAAGTTAGAATATTCATATGAAATTAGCGATTCCACAGATAGGAGGAATAACTTTAAAGCAAACCGTAGGCGGATAGCTGCTCACCTTAGTGAGCCATTAATTCAGAAAAAGCGATTTTATAACATTACTTTATCAGAGGGAATATTAATGTGTTGGTCCATGGTTTTTCTTATTATTTGATGAAAAATAACAATTTTAACAGTTCGGGAACCTAGTAGTTGATCATGGGTAACACCTAACAGAAGCTCCAATTGGAAATAGAAAATATATATTTTCAAAGGTTTTACATGTTTCAGCTTAGACAGCGGGAAAAGGCAGTTGATTAAATAGTTTATTTCTTTCTTGATGAGGTCCTTATAGATGAGCGCTCGAATTAACATATTCAAATCATTGCGCTCAGTTGGTGCGACAGCTTACTAGATGTCGCACAGGTAGCCTATTTGCATGCTGAATTTTTCATATAACGCAAGTTTCAACTTGGGTAGCCACTCAGTGTGCGTATGGAAATTATGAGACTGTCATGGCGCTATCCACAATAAGGTGGAAACGAGTGCCGAATCCCACTGGACCTCAACCGCGGCCTCGACATGGCCATCGTGCTGTTGCAATCAAAGATCTAATAGTTGTTTTTGGCGGAGGAAATGAAGGAATAGTGGACGAACTGCATGTATATAATACAGGTATGTGTTTTTTTGACTGGTAACGTCTCGGGTTTCATTTAAGATGGCGGCATTTGTTGTTTGTATATAAATAGAGATTCTTCTGTTTTCTGACCCTTTTTAAGCGAATATTGCGCAGTGTGTAGTAGTAATGGCGTTCAAAGTGTTCTGTTTTTCCTTTCAATATGTGAAAATCATTCGTGTTGTTGCCATAACAATTATTCGTGATTTGGCGGTTTCTGTCGAAATTCAATATGGCAGCCTCCAAGCGAGAGACATGATCTTAATGTAGTCGTCTTTTTCGGTCACTAATAGCTTTTTTGCTCGCAAGTGACAGGTCTTGATTTATCTTGCAGTGCATCTGCTGTTATTTTACTGTCTCTGATGTTAATATGTAAGGTTCTTTCTGTTAGGAAAAAATTGGAAGCATTATTTTTTAGTTACTTCACCCATGTAGCGTCTGGTTGACAATCATCTGTTTATAGGGTTCATCCGGGGAAGGGAGCCATTTTCTTTTTATAGTTTGTGATGAGAATCGCTGATGCAGTTATTGCTGTGCGATTTGGAGCTATTGTGGTGGTCGTTAAGTTTGGGAATGTATGGGTTGTTTTTTGTATAATTTTATATATTTACATCCAGTGGGCTTCTTCTGTATTGTTAAGTTTAAGTTACAAAGGAAGTTACAAACTGTATGTTATTAGGTTTCCCTCTCATGCTCGAATAAAATATTTACCGGCTCGAGTGTTGATGTTGTGAATTTTTCCAGTCTGGAAAAAACCTGAGGAGTCCTGACTGTATTTCAAATTGTGACATGATACCCCCGCAGGAATGATGTATTTCGCATTATAGGAGTTCTCTTTGGTCATTTGGAGTCCCTGGAATGGAATATTTTTTTTCTACAGCTTCCCACTCAACGAGAAACGAAGATTTCTAACCCTAATCCTATGACTGCTAATTAGGTGAATTTGCTCAAACCTTGATATATATTTTTCATTAATTTATTTAATTTGGACAATAACAAGTTTTACATAATAAATCACTACTAGTTAACTTTGTGTTATGAAAAGTCGCAACAGTACCCTAACCACAACCTACATGGGCTCAGCAATGATTTAACCACTATGTACGGTCTCAGAATAGCATTTGTATATGTTTAAGATGTTTGACAAGAGGAAGTAGATTTAATTGATTTCTTAATTTGTTGTGGATATAATAAAAAGTATAAAATGAAAACATCAGAATCACAAATAGGTACACTAACAAGACTAATATTCATTAAGGACTACATTACTCTGCATTATCACAACATGTACATTTAACATGGATAAATACACATATGCTATTAAAATCTTTAATAATTAAATACTCTTTTAGCTGTTTTTTTGAATGTGTGAATGGTTGGTGTTTGAGGGTAGGTTACTGTAAATTATAGATGCTGCATGATGAGGTCCTTTTTGTGACAGTGAGAGGTGGTAATTT
>LYUA01000385.1:575195-592895 GCA_002093875.1 Calopteryx splendens
CCTACCCTGATGTGGGAATTTATCACACCGTTGGGCTATGTATTGGGTGAGCTCTACCCTCTCCTACCAAACTGACCTTTGGGTTGATTAATGTGATTTTATGATAGTTTGACCCCAATTTTTAGCCCAATTTTTTGGTTTGAAAAAGTCAAACTATACACGAGCATATGCAGTATATGTCTGAGAAAAATAAACAGTGAGTTAGAGAGTTAGTTGAATAGAAAAATCATTGAGATAGGGGACAAATAAATTAGATGAAAACGAAATGCACTAAAAAGTATAAGAAGATAATAATGCATGGTAAATATATAATAAATAATAAAATAAATAAAGAAAAATGTGCCTTTACTACACAGGAATAAAATATTGCAGCAATGAAATCTCAGTGTACACACTCAAACTACGGCCCTTGCTTAATCTGCTGGATGCTAACAAGCTACTGTAGAGGTTTAGGAAAGCACTGCCGGGTGGCATCTCTCAGAGACTACCTTGGAAAGAATATCAAGCTTAGATGTCAATCGTCGTCCTCAGTCCATGGATAGCACCCAGCGGACGACACTTGATGCCCGTCAGCGTTGAATGTGTTCATAAAAAATATCTATGGTGTACATCAGGAAGTACAAAATCTCTATTTAATTAATTAAAACATGTATACCATGTTATGTTTTCTCAGGTTCTAGGTGGTGCTCAGTGCAGACTTCAATATTTTGCTGCCAAAACATATCCTGTACTTAAAAGACATATTATCCTTACCTTGAATTCTTAATAACTCAAAATAATTTCACAGATATGGGAAAGGAAAAAGCCTTTCTCCTAAGCAGTTTCCATATCACTTCCCTCTTCTCTGCGTAGATAACAAGTGATGCAACGTCCACCAATGATATGAGAAAGGAATCACGTAGATGTCTAAGAGACAGAAAATTACATTGTACCCACACCACTAACATTTTGCCCATTTTCAAGTATCTTCTGACCCTTCATTAGTTGTCAGAAGCAACTAAGCAGCTACCTTCCTAGGAGGGAGGTCACCCCTCCACTAGTGAGAGACAACCAAAAGTTTACGTAGTGAGGTGAACTACTCAGCATTTACACGAGTTAAAATTGCCTCTCGATAGCATTCAATCTATGATTTACTCGAAATTTCACGTTAGGTTACTCAAATGTAACATTTACTCAAACGTGCTTTGTAGTAGATTATTATTATGACTCATAATCTTGCAGTTAGGGTAGATTTCTGATGAGCACATGATCTTAACCGTACAATAACCCTTTCTTCATTTCTTCATATTTTCTGCCACCCTTCATTCCGTCCAACATGCCTAATCTTTTCCTCCATCTACCTCACCTAACATTCTCCCCTCTACCACTGTCTTCAAAAATCCATTGCCACTCCGTTTACCCTTCATCCACTTATCCTGCTTTCTTTGGATATCTCCCAATAGCTTATCTCCTTCCCTACAATTTGCAAAACCTCTTTGTTCATTTTTCTTTCCATCCATTAAACTTTTTTCATGCTTCTCCTTATCCTCATTAAAGCTTCCAACTTATACTTCTCATCTTGCCTCAGTGACCAAGTTTCCAAGCCATATAGAAAAACACTCCACATTAACAACTTCACCAGTCTTATCATTACATTGTTGCCTTAGGTCATTTGTCATCAATTCTCTCCTCTTTATAAAAGCTTCCTTACCTAATGTGATGTTTCTAATATCCTTACCACATTTCCCACTTTTGCCCAAAATGCTACCTTACTAGCTAAAATGTTCTGCCTGCTCATGTTTTTTCCCTCCCTCTTTAATCTTTAACATAGATTTCCTATGTCTCAAGAACCTCATCTTTGTTTTCTTCTCATTTATTTTTGTTCCATACGTATTAAACTAGCTCTGTAGTGAGCTCATCTATGACTGCAACCCCTTGGTTGATGAGCCAAATAAAGCTTGATCATCTGCAAATCTTACTGACTTAATCAGTTTCCCACCTATTATCACTCCTACAGCTAGTGCATCTTATGCCTTCCCAACCATTTCATCCTTGTAGACGATAAAAAGCAAGGGTGATAACAGACAACCCTGTCTCACCACACTTGTTCTCTTTTTCTCACACAGAATTTTCTCTACTGCTTTCTGGTACTCCTTTCTTTTTGTCCCAGTTAATTCTTCTACATTCCAATTTCATCTCCATTTTCCTTGTCCAATCTTCTTGAATTTTGCATTTCATATCATAAGTACTAAATTATGATCTGAATCTGCATCCCCTGTAGGAAAACTGTGTGAATCGAAGACACTGAGGCCATTGAGTCTCATCCTTCTGTAGGAATATTATCTACTCTCCAAAGCCTTATTCAATTTCTTTTCCTCAATGCCTTTTCTATCTTACTATCTTTGCACCTAAGCTATTCTCCTTGACGTCATAATCTTTGTTTGTGCTTTTCTCTGTGACTTAACTTAACTGGCCTAGGATTTTATAAAAAGAATTAATAATATAAATAATATTATTAGTAATATATATAATGGCTTTATTCTCTTTGGAATAACATTTTACAATCAATAGATGTATGTTTTTTATTCATATATTAAACTCACAAATTTAACACTTTCCATACTAACTATCGCCTTTTCATGAATCGTTGATGCCACTTTAGCTGCATGAGCTGCTAATGTGACACCATTTAGAATATTTTGTTAGCTTTTCAGGACCTCATAAAAGGAAGATTCGTTTTTGTCATAAATATTACTGACTTCACTGTCAGTCATTTTTTTCATTTTTAATAAAATCTAAAATTCATACTTATTTGCATTTTGGGGTGATTTAAAAGGAAAGTAAAAGGTAGTTTTCACATTAGCACTTTAGGGCATCAAATGAATGAGGGCAGTGTGAACACTAGAGGCATAATGGATGTATACATATTTAGTGGACTAGGGTGGCTGCTGAAGATATAGTGAGGTGTGCAATGGCCACATTGATATTACATATTGAGTATCAAGAAATGATGATGAAAATAATGATTATTGAGTGGTTCAAGAATGGTATATGTTAGGGAGTGAGGTGTCACCACTCAGAATAGCACATATTTGAAACTACAAGTTAAATTATTTTTGAAGTTTTTCATATAATAATTTCAATATTTTCAAATAAACAATGAATACCAAGTCCTTAGCAATGCAGTTTTTTTTGCATATATATTTATAATGAGTACCCGTATTAACTTAGTGAAAACCCTGATATACTTACAATTTGCTTTAAAGAATGAATTTCTATGTTCAGAGTGAGTGAAGGGCCTCTTTTTTTACTGAGATATTTTAATTCATTTACAAATTTGTTAGTGGATACTTAGATAGACAAGGAAAAGAGTTAGTTAAGGCTACATCCCTAAGCTCTGTGTCTAATCAAATCTTTGAATTTCTCAATTTAGTTGAAAGTAAAGCATAACGTTTTTAGGTAGCATTGGGGTTATTCCTCCATGCTTATTAAAAGGTCTGAGTTCAGGTGAAGGTAAAAAAAAACATGATTGTAAAAAACAGAATTAAATGGGAGGAGTGTAGCCAATTTTCCTTTCCAAAAAGGAAAAACCAACAAGATTGGATTTTTTAAAATCAGATAATTCATTACATCACCTAATACTATTCAAACTCACTATGAAAATAAATTTGTTGTTTGCAAATTTTGTTCTACTAATATTTATAGAGGAAAGTATGTTGAATTGATCATACTTAATTACATTAAAACAATTTTTTGCGTTTCATGATTTTTAAAGTAATGAATTTAGCAACGTTTTCAATAGGTAATCCAGTAGATTTTAAATATCCTGCACCCTTGCCAATGGCAGGGAAGGCTATCTGCTTCAATTTTATAATTTTGTTTTGATGCTGTATCTATCAATTGTCAATGTCAGATTTATTTTTCTCAAGGAAATGGCTTCATACCCTTCCATGCTAAAGAGGGAACATTGTTTTTCACATATTTTTGCAAATAGTAACAAAAATATTAGAAAATAAACTTAGAATTTGGGTGAACATATTGATTTCACCTTAAGATATTTTCGTTGAATTTCACCCAATGATATTTATGATCAAGTGTTATTGCTGTATATTTCAAAACATCATAAATAAAAAATAAATCTTATTCAAGCATCAAAAACTCTCATTAAGTGAATCTTAGTATGGTTTTGTTCATTGCCAAGACTGCCTTGAAAGCTTAAGTTGTTTTTTTCAATAATGTAGATTCAATGTGATTAAGTATCTAAAATAATTTATAACAAACTGAATACTATAATCATATATTCCACTCTATGAAGTAGGGATTTCCACGTTCAATAGTATCAAGTGCAGTTAATGTCATATTTATGTTTAAAATTTTGTATTTTATCATATGAGTTTCTCTTAATGTTCACTGTCACTATGATAGAATACCAAAATAACACATATGATATTTGATGGAATGTTGCCATATCATTGTTTTTAATGGTTCTTAATCGACCTCTCATTTTCAAGGCTAATGTATAAATTTAACTTTGAAACCCACCTTAGCTCCAACTGATGGCCCAGCCACAACAGATGCAGCACTTGCTGCCCTTGCTGCTGAAGCAGGTTTGATTGTTCCTCCAGATGAAGCTGCAACAAGCCATCTTGCCTCATCTCTCCAGACTGGTGAAGGATCCATAGTTGTTGGGAATATTTCCGAAGATGTGTCACTTGCACAAAATGAGGCCATTGAAGGAAATAATGCTCTAAGCCGGTCTGAAGTTAATCCTGAAGAAACCCTGTATGTTGTTCCATCAGGCCAGTCAAATGTGGACTTAACAACTGTAAGCATGGAAAACCCATCGGTTGTGGATCCTACTAGTTTAACTTCTTCATTTGAAGCTGAACATGCGGAAGGTCCTCCTGAGGGATCTGGTGTACCTGTTGATACTGTGTCTTCAATTGATTTGAACTCTAGTACTCCCTCCAATGCAGAAAACCTGGCAAACTCATCTGCCAATCCCGGTAGTCAAGGTGTTACTGTTAAGCCTGAAAATCCTGAGAACCCTGGCAACCCCAGTAACTTGGAAAATCATGGTAACCATGGCAATCCTGGGAACCCTGGTAATCCGAACAGTGCTGGGAATTCTTATGGTCCAAGTAATACTGAAAACACCAGTGAAGGGGAAGGGAATAAAAATCCAGGAAATCCTGGCAATCCTGGGAGCCCTGGTCAAAATATGTCTGGGGATTCTATGAACACTATTTCCTCTACGCAATGCTCTGAGAGTGCAGCACTTTCATCAAATCTAACAGAAAAAGTAAATGCTGATGTTGAAAGTTATTCGAAATCTGGTAATGCCTTAGACCCCGCTAATACAGTTAATAGCCAAAGAAAATGTACTACTAGTAACCCAAAGCTTGGTGATGAGGAACTCAGTTTTGGAGTGTCAAATGTATCGTTTAAAGTGGAATCTGATGTGAAAGACCCCGTTGACACAGCTGTAAAGATCAAAGTCGAAATGGAGCACTCCATTAAAGTTGAAATGATTGATCCAGTTGAGAAGGATGAGATAGAAAGTAAGGTAGACCTTTTTAAATTCCCAGCAATTGGGGAAAGTGAAGATATTAATGAAAGTAAGCAAGATGTGTTAGAGAATATTTCTCGTCAAACTGCACAGGGAAAAATGGTTGCAGGAGAGGCAGGACTTGTGGATTCAGCAGATGCATTGGTTACTTTAGCTTCTGCAGCTATTAGGTCAGCCAAGGCTAAAGTTGAGTTGGAGTCAACTGACAGCTCTTCTGCACAAGTACCAGCTGGAACTGAACCTTCTAGTGGGACGTTTTCTGTTTCAACGAATGGCATAAAGGCAGAACCTAAGGTGAATGTTGACTTCATGCTAAATTTAATGTTTTTGTTTGAATTTAAAATGTAGTGAATTTTTTACATGCTCTTATTTTCTTAATATAATTTAAAGGTACATGAATTACTTCATAAGCTAAAGATTTAATCTATTTTCATGCATTATTTTAGACTAGATTGTTATATCAACTGTGGCTATTGACGTATTTTCAGACGAACTATCAATATCTGACTAACACCTATGTTCCCAATGCAAGTAACTTAAAAAAACTTCAGATGTTACTCTCCTATCTACCATGAGTCTCAAAGAGCCTCATGTCATCACAACATTATCAACACGCTTTAGAGTAACTGCTAATGATAATGTGATTAAAGGTATTTTTAGGTTACAGGTCATGATATATTCTTCACTCAAGTTTTTCTACTAGTCTCTGGTGTATTCCTTTATTATCTTATTTGCTTATATTTGTATTAAATAGCATTAAATTTCTAACTTTAATATTGAATAAGTCTTATAAGTGTACATCCCATGTAAAGTTGTCTCTTTTGCAGTCCTTTCTCCTTATTCCATTATTGCTCAAATTCTGCGTTCATGAGTTATTCTTTTCTTCTCAAAAGTTTAATCATTCTTTTCAGGCATTCTTTCACTTCTACCTGTCATAAAATTTCCTCAAAACTAAGTCAATTTATTTTGCAGTGGGTTCCACATTTTGAATTGCAATATGGGCCTAATGGAGGATGCTGTTGCCAAATGTACACTGCTTGCTTTCATTCTTGAAATATAGGCAACCTCTATTTATGACATGCCAAATTTTGCTGGGGAACTTAAGATAATTTTATTTGCATATCCACAGACTCCCCCAAGTTCAGGTTTATTAGAGGTAGAACATTTTGATGAGTTCTTAAAAATAGTAATTTGCTTTAAAAACAGCCAGTGCTAAGATTATGTTAAATTTTAAAAATAAAATGAGAAAATATTTTGACATGCAAAGCAGCAAACACAATTGAATTGTCTTTTTTATCGTAATACTCTTTTTTAAAGTCACATCAAGACCAAAATGAATAATTTTGCTTAATGCAAGAGTTTAATAAATTTTAAAATTAAAATATGCTTCATATCTTGCCTCTCAAATATTTGAAATATTTTTGGGTCCCTCCTTATTTTTTTATGTGTGTTGCTGTGGCTCTGTCGGGTATTATGGTGTGGGTAATGATGATGATTATGATGATGGTGACAATATTAGTTGAGTAATTAATTCTTCTATGTCGTCCTGCAAATTGTTGACTTGCGACATTTATTTTGCTGAACATAGGTTTTTTCTAATTTTCTTGTGAGAAACTGTTTTGAAGTTCTCCGATAAATGTACACATTTCTACTATAAGTGCTGGTACAATTTTTGTTGCTTGCATGGGGATACACTCAGAAGAGGATGGATTAAAAAATAGATTCTTACCAGTTCATAATCATCTTTTTGGTAGCATTTACTATGCTAGTTATTGAATTCTAATAATTATTCATTAATACATGAAAATTCCAATTTTATCATTGGAGATTTGTTAACATCCCCACTATTCAATAAGCCAATGCATATGCGTTCACTTGTCTTGTGATGCACATGATTTCGAAGCCTTTTTTCTTGTAAGTGGTATTTTTCATTCCAACTTGATGCTTTATTTGGCCCCAAATTATTTCACTAGGATTACCAAAAATATAAGGCTTCTTTTCAAGCAATCTCCATCGAAGTCAATATTTTACTCGTCAGCCAGTCCTTGATCCGATTTCCTCCAATATGTTCTTGCCAAGGCCTCTAATTTTCTGGAATGGTATTAGACATTATCTAGCACTATTAAAGAGCATTAGAGGATTTTAGAAAGTGATAGTATTTAAATAAGCTCTCATAATACTCTTCATCAGCTCCATTGTCCCTGTCCATTGTCTTCTTGCAAATAAAGAAGTGGAGCGCCCCTCAGCAAATCAATATTCTGTGCCAGCATGAACTATGGTGGAATGACCTTTGAGGAAAATGGGAGCCTATAAGGAAAGCCTGAAGTGGTTTTTAATTTCTTTGTCACATCATGCTATGTTCACTCTTAGCCCAGCATTGATCCATGTTTCGTCAGGATATAGTGATTGCTTTTGTTCTCTTCGATAGTTTTTTATGTTGACTTAAATAATTGGCAAGTCAAAAACTATGTCATCTCTTTTAATTACTATGCTTAGCCTGCCTCCTCATTCATAAGAACCCATTATCAGCATACAGGATAACATAATACTTTTGAAAGTATAACTCTGGGGTACTCCTCCACATGTATGGAGCTTGAGAAGAATTTGAGAGCTTTGTGTACTTTCTATCTAACTCCTGATCAGATGAAATTATTGTAAACCAAAGATCTTTTATAAGGCTGGCTGTTTTTTTTGGTTTTGGTGGAGGTACTTACCCCGAGATGCTTCTTTACTAATCCTGTAAATTGTTTACTGTGAACATCCAGTGAATTATAGTTTCATTGCATGATTCCTTGATACTAAGGGATTATTAAAAATGCTGGAAAAGACTAGAAACTAGTTGCCTCTCATGAATTCTCGACTTCTCCCCTCATCTCCACCTCTTCCTCTCAGACATTATGAGTGCATGGCAATTGCAGCAGACCAATCGGAAAGAAACTCCCTAGCAGTTTAAGAATTGGCAGTTCACACCACTTTTCAATTTAGAAAACCAATGGCTAACTGAATACCAACTGTCAACCCTTCTTCCCAGATGTTTTAGGTTGAAGGCTGAATCTTTTGCGCATTATTTATGGCTCTATCCCAACATGGAAATACCCAAAATGCCATCTTTATCAATCTGGGTCAAGTAAAACTCATGGGTGAACCACCATCATTTGAAAGGGTAGAAAAATTATTTCATTTTCAATTGAATTTTATGGCAAGTTTTAGGCTAGTCCTGACAGTCAAGTCCTACATTGTTGAATCCTTAATTTTTTCTCTAATTCTGTCAGTTGATTTCTTAAGATAATGGTATCAAATTGCATTATTTTGGATATATATTATACTCTGAAGCCAACTCTACTCATAGAAAAATTATAACTGACTGATCAATTATAATCTCTAGAATAGAATCTTCCTTCTGCGAATCTTAGAGATCATGAAGAAAAAGCTATCAAATATTTAAAATTTCAGGGCAGCCAAAAAATTCAAAAGCACTGCAATATTTACTATGAGGTAATTGCTTGATTCTTTCACCAAAAATTAGTTTTCTCTTAGTTTCATATGCTGCATTAATATGTCTATTCCTTTAAACTAAATAATATAGCAGGTGACCACTTAGTGCCTTGTATTATAATTCATATTTTCAGGTTCAAAAATATTTATAAAACATTTAGCAATGTTAAATCAGTACAAACATTATCATTGCAAAGAAAAAATGTGGGGAATATCATAATTAATTTTTGAGCTATAGTAAAGAATTTTCATCTGACGATAGCATAATGATGGTAATAGTGGAAAGTAACATTTTGCAATTGATTTAGCAGTTGTTTCAAGATTAGAAAATGTCTTTTTACTTGTATAGCAAAATTCCTATTTCATGTTGTCTCTGGCAACAAGGCACCCATATCCTTATGAGGATTTACATGGGAATTGAATCTCCATAAGAGCTCATACTTTCATCTAAATGTGGAACACAGTGAGCAGCATTAGTGCTCAATTTTGGAGAGGCATGATTATTATATTGAGGTGTGCCAGTTAAGTGGAATATTATGCTGTGTATAAATTAAGGGTGTGAGGACTGGGGAATATAATCCTGGCAGTGACAATGGCATGCTAGATAGCAATTTAACATTTCATCTGACAGGCACGTTTAGTTTTCTCTATAGCATATAAGTCTTGAAAGAAAAACTCTCAGAAGAAAATGTGTTAACTCTGGGAAGCAGTGTATGCTAGGCGTGATAACACCATCTCATGTTCACTGCTCTACATTATCATTTGGATGTTGGCATTTGGATAATCAATAGCTCTGCATTAATATATGCAGCTTCTCACAGTTCTATTGGTTTATGTGACCTTTCCCCTTACTATGGCTATACTTACTTGTGGCTCCTGTTAATTACAGCTCTTATGGCTGATGTCCTTTTGGCCTTAGCTAGATGATGGGCAAAAATAAAATTTCCTTCCTTGTATTAGCTATAGGATATCCTGGTGCTCCATGGTCTTCTCATAATAGATTTACATCACCAAAAAGTTTTTTTCTTCATTGTCTAATTTATATTTTTTTATTTTTGTTAATGCATTTTACACAAAGTTGTTCTTTGATGAATTGATATCCAGTTCTGATTTGAAGACCAGCCCTTGTTATGCTTCCTTTAATGTTTCCCATCCGACTGCTGTTGATTATTTATATTGCTTCTAGAGTTGAATTCATATAAAACGAGATTTAATTAGATAAGATATTCTATGTTCATAGTGTCTATCTTAAATGTAAATGTAGCTGACTCACTTAAGTTTTACAATAGTAAAATCTCTACATTTTGATCCCACTTAATTTGAAATATGTGTTTGAGTAATTCGAATGCAAGTCAACATGAAGATGGGATGCAAAATAGGTAAAATCCTAAAGCCAATACAAGAAGTTAACACTGTGGTGACTACTACTACTGTGGTGGTTAACACTAAGGTAACACCTTAACTTCTTGTGTTGGCTTTAGGATTTTACCTATTTTGCATTCACAGCCAATAGNNNTCTTGTGTTGGCTTTAGGATTTTACCTATTTTGCATTCACAGCCAATAGCTCTCACGTCTTCTTTCAATGAAGATGGGAGTAATACGAATATGAGCAGTCTCTGGCCAAAAGCACAGGGATTGGCATGATTTTAGTATGGATAAATTGAAATATGTTTCAAATGAAATTTGAAGCTTTCTGTTCTCATGGCTCAAGACGTATTGTATATAAGTGTTTGTGTGTATCAAGATTTCATGATTACATTTTAAAGGCATCATGCATTTGCTCTATTTCTTGAAAAAGGAGACTATTTTCCCTTAAACAAATATCTTTTTTCGTTAATAGCCATTGTGAAATACCAAGGGATATGGTATGAATGGAAGCATCTTAAACTTGAATCACTAGACTATAATGAAGTTTTGTTTATGCTTCTATCAACCATCGTCCAAATGAATGTGGAGTTCCCTCAAAGACATTGGAAGAGAGCTCATAGCCAGGCCCATGCCTGTTGTACTTCTTGTATCTAGTTGTAAGTATTTCACTCCACCCTTATATTTTTCACTCATTGTCAGTCAATGGTTTAGGTTGGTGAAAGAGAAGTCAAGGTTGCTATGCCATTGATTCTGGGCTCTAGGAGGGAGATTGGGCAATGGAGGCAGAATTGGTAGCCTCACGAGATAGGGGCAGCAAGAGGTGGAGGATATAATCTCCCACCGAAATGGAGTTAACAGTGAAAAATATTAAGTGCCTATGCTCATCTCAATGCTTTTTTGAGACCACAATCAAGTGATTCCCAGTGTATTTCGAGATCTTGTCAGTCATTTAAAAAAAATAAAGGTTCCCTTGTGCTCTATCCTGAATATGTAAAGTGGGAGGGAAGACGGTGCTGAAATGACTTTTGTCCAAAGCTTGATGCCCACCCTTCTCTTATGTCTGCCATTGATTCGTAAAATGCATCCTCTCACCAGGAGAATCAAGGGGAGAACATAATATCTATATTTCAGAAAACATAATACAGTAAACTCTCCATTATTTAAGTTTATGATGGGAAATAGATACATAAATAATCTGAAAATCCAAATAATCCAAGCATCCACTTAGTTTTTACAGAGTTTATAATGAATATAAATAAAAAGTTTATTAATTTTTCTTATTATAGTGTGTTATCTTAGATTGTTCTATAAACTCTCTCAAAATTTTTCTTCACCTGACTGCAGGTCATCTTAGCAGTGATTATGTCACTGTTGGAAGATTCATGATCTATTGACTGTGAGTGATACAGGTATGTCCTATAGATAATAAAAATTGTGAAGGCTCCTATATCAAAGTATAGGTATTGGAGCCTTCAAAATCTTTTTTGGCTATAGGACACACCTCATTATGCCATTGTAGTCATATTCCCACTAATTTAAATACTACAGTATACCGTCTACATAAATAAGAGCCAGGCCTGAGTTTAGTGCTCTCCTCATCCTCTATTCTATTCACTCCCATCCTCTCACCTTAGTCTAAGATAATCTCAGTACAAACAGTGTTCTGATCAGTCATGTGCTGTACCCCTGGTTCACTTTAGTCTCTGTTCATCTATTTGTATAAGTTCTTAGCATCAACATTTAATGTAATTTTCGGCAAGCTTTCTTTGTGCTCAACCACATTCTTCGGGGGTTGTTAGCATGTCAGCCTTAAATAAAAGGATAGATGAAAGGTGGTCTGTCATTTTCCTCTCTTTGTGTTGTGGTCTTGAATCATTCAAGGGGAAAGGTAACCTATTGAACCTATTGTTTCAGCAGGCCATTTCTCTTATTTTATCACCATTATCTGACTTGCCAATGTAGTATAAGGGTTGAATTACTTCATCTTTTTTTTAGGTGCCTCGACAATTGAGGTAATTTGCATTACTTCCTCCTTGTCTCTAGTAAAACATTCCTGTGGTGCCTTTTTAATTGGCCAAATCTAGCGTGAAGTCTTCACTTCTCTAAGGAATCCCAACCCAAATTACTTGTTAATTTTGTATTGCCTTTGGTCCTCTAATTGGAGTTTTTATAGATTTCAAACTTAACAACTTATAACATTAATCTAATTATGATGAGATACAGTCTAACAATCAAAGTATTCATTTTTATTGTTTAATGATAGAAGTTTTACCATTACTCTCCTACCATCCAAGGTCTTACTTCATCTTTCTCAATCTAGAGTAGGTATAAATTTGCTGTGAAATATTAGGTAACTGAGAACTCAGCCTACTATAAATTAACATACAATATCAGAACCTCCAACATGACATTAGTGTGGATCAGGAAAGGGAAGTGCCAGAAAGTTGGAGAGGAGTGATAATTCCAAAGAAAGGAATAGTAGATTGTTTAATGTAACTTAACATATAGAATATGCTTCTGCGCCACCTACTTTTTTTTTGAGGAGTTATTTATCTCCCTCCACTTGAGATCCTTTTATGTCTGCTTTCTGCATCTCTTAGCCCTACCCAAGTCATAGACTGGATGATAGCTATCACAGTTGAATAAGAGTGGTTTCAGCAGAATGCCAGGCCTATTATTCATCCCTATCACAAACAATCATTACTTTAACTTTGACCAAAATTGCAGCATACTACTCTATTAAAAGTGAGCAATATTTCCTATTGGCAGAAAGTGTCAGTACTCCCTTGTGTGATAGTTGTCTTTTGATTTATATATGAACCTTATGTGAGGTAAAATAGTATTCTGGGGGAACAAATGCATCACAGGCTGTTATCTCATGTCATTTTCCTAGTTTTAATGGTTGAAGTTGTAAATCATCAACATGGTAAGGTCAAAGGCACTGCATGAAAATAGTATGTACATAATTAGAGTTTGTAAATTACACCATAGCATAAAATATGGGTGTCTTTGTAATGCATAAATAATTGTTTACCAGCATGAAATTCAGGAAAAACGTTAATTGAAGCACTCATCCCATAAGAAGAGATGTTATATTTAGGTAAAAGAGATATATCCATCAGCACTTTTATACATTATGAATTCAGGTGTGACGTGATGGAAATGTTTCATAAATGTAAGAAATTAAAAACACTTGCAATTTTCCACTTATGCCGTCAATTTTAAAATACAGTCTTATGTCACAAATTTAAAAATTACAGTCTACTTTGAATATTTAACCATTTTGTATTATTTTATAAAATGTGCATCTTACTCAAACTTTCACTTCCCTTACTCTTATTTCATCTTTAAGGTGCAAATTAGAAAATGTATTTGTGCTGAGAGCATCATGCCTCTCAAAAACATTCCTGGCAGCATAAATTCATGAGTTTACTTTCGTAGATAAGATTTCTGAGTTTCCTGCTTTATAAGTTTCCTAAATCTAGGGTACCACTTCAGTAAGTTAATAGAAAACACATTTTTTAAAGTTATATGTGATACCTAGTAGACCATGTTGCAACAATTTCAAATGACAATTAAATTATTACAAAAGGTGGTAGAAGGGTACATATTACTGCTAAATATAATTTTTCTAAGTTGATTGGCCCAAGATAATTCCAGAAAAACGATTTTTCCTTAATACCAATATTTTGTATTGTAAACATGTGTGAACATGATCATCAACAAGTTTTTCAATCACATAAGACTTGTTTAAAAATAATTCCATGAGTAAGTATTGGCAATTTTGTTGTGTTTCGAATTATTTATGGAATATTTTACATTCCAATCCTAGCATTTTGATTTTCATATGTGAATTTGAACTATGGTTTTGAAGACATGGGACTCATATCATCGTAGGAGATTGTAGGTGTCGAGACCCTCAAAGAATTTTAACAAAAAGAGAAATATTATTTTTTGGAAAGTGGTTATATTAAAGTGGTACAAGTTCATGAGCATACAAATCATGCTCTAATATTTCACTCTTTACTGACAAAACTTGATGTTAGCTCCTATACTCAGATTCTGAGTAGTTGGTTGGCAATGATGATTCACAGGGGTCAGGATTATCCATCGGCTTGGAGTTTGATGCTTTCTGAAATTCTTTTCTTTAAGACTAACATGCCTTGATGATTTGAGTGTTTCAGATTGAATTTTTCTCTCAAATTCACACAACATCCCAATCCCAGCTACAGAAAAGCAACATCTAGATTCAAATGACTGTGTTAAGGATTTCTCATCTAGTGTACTGCATAGACGATTTCTCAAGACGTATCATCATTCCCATTTTCAGGGCCAAACCATGATTCAAGTAAAACCTAATTTGTAATAGACGAGGGATGTTCAATAAAAATGGAACATTTTGTTTTAAACAACATATCTTTACTCATTCTCTGAATTTTATGGTCCTTTACAAAGTAGTACCCATTAGATGCAATGCTTTTTTCCCACCTTTTTTGTTAAAGAAATGCTGGCAGCAATTTTGTGATAAGTCCTTCGAATTTTGCCCTTATTATTGCATAAATATGTTTTTGGTCATTATTGTGGTGTTATTGTCTGAATGCATGGTCATGCAGGATAAGTACTTGCATATTACATCGATGCTGTGTGAGTTTCGGGGTATGTGTTTGTAAGGGCTTGAAAATGATGTTGCAATTTTTGACTCCTTGAATATGAAAAAATACCACTCTTATATTCAGGCCAGCATGGTAAATGATATTTTTTGTTGCAGAGAAAACTGTTTCAATGGAGAGCCAAGTTAAAAATTGTTTCTTTCTTATGGTATTCTTTGCTGAAAGTGGTCAACAAAGTCACAGTTTATAGTTAGAAAATTAATCAAAAATGTTCCTATGAACCTAGTCCTGAAACAGCTTGATTTTCTAAAGATATCATGAATTGAAGTTATTCAGTAATAGTTCAAAAAAGATGCATCATTTTTATCTCTTGTAAGCGTAACCATCCCACTCTTATGACTTAGTTTTCTTTTCTACATTGCACTCAACCTCCTACCCACTTCCTTTAACCCTAATATTTACCCTTTCTCCTCTGATTTCTTTTCCTGCTGCTGTTTATGACAGTTAAGTGACATGCACATCTGCATACTAAAGAGTTGCATGTACAGCTTCAAAAATACTCCTTTGCTGATTAGTGAGAGGAAGGCATCTCGTGCAGAAAAATTGTTTCTAATGAGTTTACCATTAACAAAGTGTGCATGCACACATTGTTCATTATTTATTCCGTCTTTAATGAAAATAAATAATAAAAAGCATAGAAAAGTCACTAATGATTTCACTAGACCATTAACACAGTTGAACAGCATTAAGCTTGAAGAGGTGGTGGAAGAAGGAAGGAAAGTTGGGGTAGAAGGTGAAGAAGAGGGAGGATTAAGAGGCATAGGGGTTGAAGGTAGGGTGGGGAAGTAAACAGTAGAAGGTAAACTGTACTTCCAGTTGGGAAAACCATAGTGCCGGCTGGCTTGTCTGCCAAAAATGGTGGCACCATAAGGGCCACGTGGTTTACTGATGCCACGCCGTGAATTGCCATAGAAGCTGATCCATCACATACATGCACACATGCATAAATGCACAAACAAATATGCTAAAAGTCTGATATTTTGTATATCATTTGGTTTTTTTTAACTTGCCTATCATTCTTACTGTCATTGCATTCCTTTTACTTTTTTTTATCACGTTGGGTTTCACATAAGCGACACGGCGGTAGAGGAAATTAACAACATGTTA
This sequence comes from Calopteryx splendens, assembly GCA_002093875.1. Lineage (NCBI taxonomy): Eukaryota > Metazoa > Arthropoda > Insecta > Odonata > Calopterygidae > Calopteryx > Calopteryx splendens. The sequence goes on from LYUA01000385.1 coordinate 591,385, forward strand.
TTTGTTGGCAGTAAACAAACTCGGCAGTTTTATTGAGAGAACCACAGCTACAACATTAGACATATAAAGTATAGCAATGTGTAGGAGCAACCATTCGCGTTGAAGATTCAAGTCATTGCCTTCCTGCTCCGTTGCTATGGCCTGAACTAACGCTGCCTTGTGGTGTTGTCAAGAACTGATGGCAACTGACTGCCTTTTCTGCACTGTGTTGTCTGCACCACAGTTGACTGGAGTGGAATTGCTTGTGAAAGGAAAACGACCTGCCCATTTTTTATATAACTTAATGTCATGATAAATACTAGAGGTAAAATTTATGCTACTGTGTGTTTAGGATTTTTTTCTTGAAGTTGTAGTGGGGCTATAATGTTCCTGGTTTGGATATTATCCTATTTTAATTATATTAATTAATATGCTATTATATTATATGCTCCTGTGTAGGTTCTTATATATTTTGTCAATGAGTGTCAGGTTCATTATGAGTTACTTTTAGGTAAATAGTGTGCTTTATGATTACTGGTGTGCAATTGTAGTGTTATTAGGTCTAATTGACATTTGATATAAGCAATAACTGATAAGTATGGTGATAGTTCATGCGTCATCTTTAATTGTTAATGATGACCATATACCGATTTGCCTCTTCCAAGCAAAAAATCAGTGGCTCATGCCCAAAACTATATCAACTACTTATAATTTGGTATGATGCTCATTGTTTATTTTATTTGAATATGTTTATGTTTGAACTGTTACCGGTTTTATAAAATTCCCTTTATTTTAACCATTAACTGTTCATTACTTGTGTTTTTTATAACTACTGTATAAAATGTAGTCATTGAGTCATTGCCTAATTCATCATTTGTCTTCTTCCAATTCTGTTAATTTTTGTATTACATCCCTTACAGGATAAAGCGGAATCTCAAAAAAGCACTCTTGCTTCAAATTTATTGAAAAAGAAAGAAGCTCAGTGGTATGACGTTGGTGTTATTAAAGGAACGTCATGTTTAGTACAAAGTTATTATGTCCCAGATGAAGACTGTTTAAAGACTCCAAAATCTGAGGATGGAGAAGATATTAAGGGTATTGGGGAAGATGACTGTTATATGGACAGGCCTGACCCTACTCAAGATCCAGATCGCTCTGGACAGAAGAAGGTGGATTTAATGCCTGGAACTGCTTACAAGTTCCGTGTTGCAGGCATTAATTCCTGTGGCAGAGGATCATGGAGTGAGGTATATCTCTTTTTTTTTCTTCCCATTGGTTAGTCATCCTAGTATATCATGTAATGAACTGGCAGAGAGGAGTAGTCCAGTGGGTAGAGAGCTGAGCTTCTAATTGGAGGGCCCGGGTTCGAGTCCGGGTGATGCCTCTGTGCATCCTCAGCTTCAATCAAGCTGTGTACCATTTTTTGGGTGCCAGGTCATCCTGGGAAATCACATGCGCTACTGGGAAAGGAACTGGCCCCCTTACCCTGATGTGTGAATTTCACATGCCATTGGGCTTAGTACTGGGTGAGA
>LYUA01000386.1:8189-28992 GCA_002093875.1 Calopteryx splendens
TATTTGTGGAAAATTTGCACGTCTTTATATTCATAACATTATATTTCGTTGCACAGTCACACGGCGCTGGTGCTTGGTGATCATCAATGGGGTTTGCATCCACACGCCACATCACATGCCAAAAAATGAAGAGGACTCTCCTCATCTTCAAGTCTAAAAATACAAATAATGAATTAGTTTTTAGAATTAAGATTACCGTTGTTTATGTTTCACCACGTTACACAGGTATCTTCTCACAAAATATGCCGAAAAAGAAATCTAGCATCATTGCAAACAGCCAAAATGTCTAAGGAGAATTCAAAGTGTTTGTAAAAAAAAACTCTTCCGAAAGGCAAGTGAAAAGTATTCTTACTCAAATGACCTGATTTATAAAGGCAATTTAACATCAGTAATTTACATCAATTGATTACAAAAACCTCACAAAAATCAAAATACTAAGCAGGTACGTGAGGAAAAAAGATGGAATTCTTTATTTTTTAAGGTCACGTTGATTGTATGCCATGGATAGCATGATATTTTAAACGCAATATTTTTATGCGTAAAGGTATTTCAAAGTAACTTAAAGAAATTCTGCAACAAAAACATTAACGGAGCCTTCCTCTGGCGTGCACACAAAATACAATTTCACAGAGTACATTTTTACACAGTGAAATTCTAGGATTTTATTTACTTCTATCACTAAAGTTTTTAAGACCTTTTACGAAGTTTCCAAAACCTGTAATAGATCCGATTAAAATTACGAAATATTTGCAAGAATTTTTATTTCCCACGAAACATTAGCAACAAATGCGTTCAAATATGTGATTAAGAAGATCGTAAAATTTTTATGGGACAGGAAAATACTAGGATGATTTATGTGCGGACCTCAATACATGAAATTCCTTCATAGTTATAATCCCGAGAGAATATTTTCCAGCACCTTGTCTGTTGGAGCATTATCGAGAGTCATGAATTAACCTCTTCTGGAATGGAAAATAAACACAATTTTTCAGTACTCTTAAGATAAGCTGATTTGGAAGTGGCCTTAATTCACTTTAAAACCAAATTAAATGCATACTAATAAAATGAATTAAAATTTGTCTCATGCAGTCTCATTGGAATAATCGATAAGGCTACCTATTCTAATACAAAAAGAAGTCTAGTGGCAAAGAGTAAAAGATAAAAGAGAGATTTGAAGGGCCGTTTACTTAAGGGAAATCAATCCTATGATGAAAGATGGAGGGAGCCCTGGGTTAGTAAATTGTTTAAATATTTCTAGAAACACACAATATCTATGTGAGAAAAGAGACATAGTGGGTAACGGGCAAAAAACATTGGAGCGTTAATCTTGGAAAACAGAATAAAATTATTTTAGTTAGCCTTTAAAAGTTGATCCCTTTGCCATATAAATTGCAACAAAAACTATAGCAACTTTTTTATCTGGTATGGTATACCACAGCAAGGATATAGAATTTTTTAAATATTTGCTCTCAAAAGTGTAAAAATTACAATATATGTGTCCTTTTGAAAAATACATTAGAAATGTATATTCGAACCCAGACCCGTACCTATTATTAAAACATCAAAACACATTACTCTCATCCATGGTGAAATAAACGCTCAAAAATACGTAGCCAGTATAGGTTGTCAGAAGAACAATAAAAATAAGATCTAGGTAAACATCTAGGGAGGACAAGAATGATAAAAATACTGTACATTGCATGATTACAAAGTTTACTTAGATGTAATTAAAATACTCGATTGTTTTCGCTGTCCTACCGCTCCCGCTATAATTTTCGTGTCCTTTTGGAATGAATTTAATTCCATACTTTCGTCTCTATTAATTCATTGTTAATTTAAATTTACATCTTAATATAATTTTTGGGTAGATTTTAGAACCATGAACAAATGGAGGTTAAAGGAAGGAAGCTTGAACTGCATTATATAAAGGATGTGCGAAAATTAAAGCGGGAGCGCTAGAATATCAAACAGAATAGAAGAACATACCAACATATCGGAAGGAGACTGATCGGAACGTGAGCACAAAGAGCCGCGCTCCCCATGGGCTAAAACCTTGACGTGGTGGACGGACTTATGAATTCCGATATCCCGTAGAACTAACGGTACCGTCGCGACGGGTCGGTGACACGTAGAGTACCCGAGCCAAGAACAGCGGAAAAAGAGAACTTGAAAATTGGATTGAATGCGTGGTGTCCGGTGAGCATTTTGACCAGAAGAAAAATGGAAATCGCCAAACAAGAGATTAAAAAGAATGAGAATGAAAAAACAAGATATGTTGTATTTATTTATGTTGAGTGAAGTGGAAAGAAAACATTGCCCTTCGGAGCGACGGTTATAAGATCAAATACAAAGGGGAGATCATTGAATTTGTTGTATCCGAAATTTTATCGAAGCCGAAATTGCATAGTACGGTGGTGAAACTAAAAAAAAACTGAGTACATGTACCGACGAAGAGAGTAAAAATATATAGTGTAAATGAAAAAAGAAATAATCACAACTGTTCCTGGAAAACACTGATAATCATGATAGACTGAGACGTAAGGGTTGCGGAAATATGAGGAAGGTGAGTTTGAATGCGGCAAAAAAATAATAGAATTCTTACCGTGAAAAAGGGTTTAGTAAAAACTTTTTAAATTTCACCACCAGTATAGGTAAACATAAAGCCTTCTGAAATATACTAAACGATAACATTTTGATTTATGTAAAAGCTAAACATACTTAAGGACAATCAGTAGTTTGCTCAACTTTCCTAAGGTGTTAACAGATTGGAATCGCAAGTTAGTGATTATGAACTATGTTTAACACCCGAAGTTTAGCCATATGGAGGATTGTGCGAAAAAGAGGGTTTTATAACCTCCAATTTATACAGGGAATATACGGGAAAGAAAATCAACAATAAACTGACAAGGTTATAAGTGGATATGTCATGTACGGTCTTATTCAAAACTTTTCTAATGATCAGCATGCAAAATTCAATGTGGCAGATGGAGAAGCGGAAAGGTAAGTGATAAACTTAGAAGTAAATATTATCGTTCTTGATCTACCGTGTTTTTTAAGTTACACTTAAATCCCTGTCCCAAGACAAGGTAAAATCCAAAGGTAAGAGTGAATGATCAGCCGAGGAGCTACGTAAATAAGTCGGATGTACAGATGATAAAACTTTGAACCAGGCGTTCTATAACATGCAAGCACTAAATACTAACGCATTACATGGTCAATGTGATATTTTTGGGATGAGGTAAATCAAAAATAGACGAAATTTGAGTGATTCTCCAGAAATCCGATGATATTTTTTTGCTGGCTATAGGTTTTGTGCTATGGATATGAGGATGAGGAAGGATAAAACAAACTGGACATTGATAAAAACGAAGACGTGCCAGATATGGTTGAAGATGAGATGAAGTATGTGGAGGAAGTTAGAAATAAGATAAATTTATGAGGAATTACTGACAATCACTGGTAAGTTTGAAGGCTATAGTAAAAGGAGAAATTTTTCAGCTGAAGAGTACAATAAAGAGGAGATATTTTAGACGGAATTAACTGAATGAAAAATGTGACTAGTCAAAGAAGAAAATACGATAGAAAAACTGTTGCTCATGTCGTATACAACTACTTTAGCAGCTCGAGACGATTCTATCATAAACGGCACAAAACTCAGTTCTAATTGATAGTACATAAAAATAATAAAAAGAGTGTATTATTTCGTGCTACAGTCAGATTTACGAAAACTTTGCTATCACGGAATGGAATAACACTAAAAATTCTTTGGTGACAGAAGACAAAATCCCTCCCCTTCGTTTTGCTGAGCAGAGCTCTTCTGTATCCGACCTCTCACTTTATCTCAAATTTATGTGTCTAAATTTCTCCAGAGAGGAAGGGAAAATGTTGGAGACTGGAAGGGTTGGAGATATTTCTTCTCATATAAATCGTTAATTAAATTCATTCATAAGTTCAATAACCAAGAACTCATGTTCCAACTAACAGGTCAATTTTGAATTGAAGTGGACCGCACGTATAATATGCTGGAGAAAAAATAACGAAACCCTACGACCGTCAAGATACTCCATTCAAAGAATATACTAAGAGGAGAACACTCGTCCGGGAGAGTGGTGCAGTCAGAGAGATGAGAGCCTTCAAAAACGTTATCAAGTTAGAGAGTGAGTGTGAGGAAATTAATACGATGGAGGGATTCAAAGATGCGGTTTATAACTTGGCAACGAAAGAGAGAGGGGTGAGGGAATGGAATAGAATGAGAGGCGAAAATAGATGAGGTGAGGACATAGAGGAGGAAGGAGGAGGAGGAGAGAGATTTGTAGAAGTCAGCGGACGGGAAAAATGGGCAGAGATAAAAAGAGATCTTAGGGTGTGGGGATATTATTCGTGGGACGCGTATCTCAGTACTGCTGTCTTCAGACGTGCCTCTTTCCCCTAAGCCGCTTAGCGTCATCATCTTGGCGAGCCCATGGGAGCGAGCGCCGAGGGATGTTGGATTTGGTGTGCGAGGAAGAACGAGGAAGGAGTTGGGGGAGAGTTGGGAGATGGGAGACCCACGGTCTGGGGTGGGGTTGGGCGGGAGGATGAAGGATGTTGCGACTAGGTAAAAATTGTGCAGGAGGATGAGGGAGCGAATGGGAAGCAGGAGAGGAAGAAGGAGCGTTGGTCGCAAGGGAGGAGGGATCGCAGGTTTAAGATAAGGAAAGCGGGAAATCGAGGGTGCAGAAAAAAGGAAAGGAGCTGGGTTGTAACGGAGGGTGACCCTGAGGAGAAAGAATACCAGTGCGAGGGATGAGAAAAAGTAAGAAACTTTGACGGAAGGATGGGATGGAAGAGAGAAGGGGTGCGCGTTGTTTGCGGGCTGACGACGGCCGCGCTGGCCATCGGATCGTTCTAATCGAACTCGGATCGAATACATAGAACGTTCAGCAAGCAAAATACGGGGGTGATGGGGAATCGTAGTCTTTTTGAGTGGGGTCCAGCCATCACTAAGTTTGAACACGAGTCGATCGTGTCGCCATGGCTTTTAAGCATGAGCACATCGGAAACATAGGGAACGTCAGTACGTTACCTCTGGACTTATTCTTGCATTCAATCGCATCATTTCAGTAAGTTGCTCCCCGTTGACATTTCCACCCGGATAGTAGCATATCCTTCTGTTTAACTGAAAATGTATACCTTGGCACACGCCACTATACGCTAAACTCAACATGAAAAACCTCACAATGATTTTGGCGTGATTTGGATTTGCGAGGCCTTATAAAAGAATGACATACATTTTACCTCTTAAATATGTTAGAAAAATGAAGGCCCAAAAAGGAATAAGAATTAATGCTTCTATTCTTTAAAGAGCTATAAAAAAATAATTTACTCATTTCTCAATGATGTGGGGTATTCGTAAGAAAGCGTGGGTATACCTGGATCCTTTGTGCTAGAAAGTGGTCGATAAAAAGTAAACGGAGAGACCATAAATGAATAACGAAAAAAGGGCGCCAGATGAAAAATATTACTGAGGGAGGGTGAATCTAATAACATATATAAAAAATGAAGGAAGGGGTTAGTACCGTAAATAGATTGTAAGCGTGCCTCTTGAATACGAGCCGTCATAGAGAAATTTTACTATGCCATTAGAAAAAATTCATAAAATGTAGGTTATACTCTGATTTGTAACTGAAGAAGCTCCAATTAACATTAAATGTAATATTTGGGGTAATATTTCAGGTTTCAATGCTAAGGTAAATGATTCTAGCTAATCCATACATATCATCTATAATAATCACTTTCTTTCTTTTATTTAAAAATATCATTATTATTGCTCCAGTATTCAATTGCAATAGTACCTATGAACCGCTTTTCGAAAGCTCTTGGTGGCATTAAGAGTATAAGGGCGAAAAATAGTGTGGAAGGAAAATAGAGTTTCATAAGTTTCTTGTTTAAAAAGAGTGTCATTTATTATGAAAAGGGAACTAAGTATCACGGTAGATATACCATGAAATAAAATTTCAGTTTGAACCGCAGAGTTAAAAGTTAAGAGACACCTTTTTTGCTAATGGATATTACTTGATTTAAGTATTTTCATTTCTGACTTAAAGTTTACTCTTACAATTACATGGAATGCATTTATGAATTTATTGAATGAATGCATTTATGAATCAATATATTGAATGCATTATGTCATGAAGTGCTATGGGATCAGTAGTGTTAAGTCATTACGGTTTCCTGTTGAGAAATATATCTATATATATATATGTTAGATGTACGTTAGAATGCCAACAAAAACGTTTTTGGAAACATGTGGAGTAAATAGAACAATTATTTGCGAGGAAAACAAACATTACGGTGCATCAAAGTGTCCTCCTTCCTTTATAAAAGTAAAACTTAGGTCGATCAGGATAAGCATTATATAAGTTTGGTAGGTATGGGGTTTTTGAGGATTTTATGTGGGAAAAAATAAAATTTTGGTTTGGAAATGAGTTGGTAATGAAAGAATATGAATTATAGAAACCACTGATATGTGTTAATGAGATTGGTATCACAAAACAGATTTATGAGAGTAGAGAAAATGGGTTGAGAAAAGGGGTATACCCAGAAACTCATGGGTGAATTTAGTTTAAGAGACACAAATGATACGTAATATTAAGAAATTTAAGAATAGAAGAGCATTTGTGAAACAAATTATGAATGTGACAGAGGCGAAATTAGTACTTATGCAAGGACAAGGAAGTATTAATATTATCTCTTATATAGAGAACATCAATAAAAGTAAGAAGCCCTTGAAATAACTTAAAAATGGGACTTGTTATCAATCGACTACTCCCAAAAGGAACGGCCCTGAAGAATATGTTCGCAAATGAAAAGCCTTGAATTTCCGCTAAAATGACGGTGCATTAATTAAGGCAAAAAGATGGCCTGCGCATAACTAACGCATTATACTTACTTCATGGTGCGGAATGAAAATATAGTCTACATTTTATCGTTTACTAATAATAAGTTTGGGTTACAAGGAATTAAAAAAATTTAAACCCGAATATTTCGTTACAAATATGTACATCATATCAAAATGTCAATTTTATACGGATTTGCATCGGTATTCCGTATAACACCAGCTAAATTTATTCCCGATGTGTTAGAGAAGCGATCTATTTATGGCGTAGAAGTGCGTGAGTAAAACTATTTAAATCTGTTTTCAATCTCACAGCAGCGTGACTGAAAAATTTATTTAAATGAACCTTTTACCGGTTAGAGATATATTGTGTAAACCTCGGGTATTAGATTTTTGATTAATCGTTTTATGTGGATATATAATTCAATGAAAATAAAAATAATGCCGTCGTAAATTGGAGGGTCATTGATGTTGGAAAAAATGAACTTACAAGCAAAACAAACTTCACCCATGAACGGAAGGAGCGAATGAGCGTTCCAACGTGCACAGTGACAGATTGACAAGAGCGGCCTATATTACATTCCTTCGTGTCACCCACTGCGTGAAGGGACGAGAGAGAATTAAAATCGCCAATTCCACCCAGTATTTGAGTGCTATTTTCTTCAAGGATAATTAAACGCAAGGCTAAGTGAATGAAAAAATAGCGTGGAGAGGAAAGCTGATAAGGGACAGACAAGGGAGGAAATCTGTGACAGAGGAATTTTGGGAAATCCTAGTATAAAAGGGAGCGGACTGGTGAAAAAGTGAGTTGAAAAACCAGTTTAGGTGCTTGACGGATATAAACAAAAACAACCAATGAAAAAAATCAGTTTACTTTAGACCTCCCTTTCTACCCATCCGAGTGCATATTTTTCCTGTTTTGAAAAACGTTTTCCACAGGTATAACTTCGTGAAAAAGGCTTAAGCGAAGCCGCCGCGGTGTGCGGTAGGCAGAAGAGGCCAGAGAATGTTATGAAGCGTAAGAAGTCGAAATGTTCGTGGGGAGGAGGAGGGAGAGTGGGTTAAGGGTAAGAAATGGCGTATGAAGGCATAAGCATGAATCTAACGGATTTTGATGAAGGAGAGGAACCTGAGGAGAGGGAAGAAAGGAATGGTTTTAGACGCGTCGGCATGGGTTCGGCCGCATTTATTTTATTATGGAAGCATAATGGGCAGTAGGAAAAAGAAGGGAAGATAAAAGGAGGGAAGGCGGGGCGCTTTGGATGGGTTCGTCAGGAACATGGGAAGGGGAAAGGAGAGAACGGTTTTAAGAAGGCGAGAAGGAAAAGACGGCGGTGAGCTGTAATGCGAGGAAAGGAGAAGGGATGAAGGATGTGTGTGTGTGTGTTTGCGTGTGCGAGGGACTTTTGGAGGAGGAATCGCTTTGAGACCGTGACCGGGGGGAACGGAGTTCGGAGTGGGAGTGTGGAGTTTTCTGGGGCCTTTTTCATCTTCCGGATTTATGCTAGAATGGAAGTCGAAGTTGAGTGAGGACTTTTTTTTTGTGACGGTAGGTGAAAAAAAGGGTGGAGGGTGATGGCTATGGGGAAGGAAGGAAGGCATGGAATGGATGGGGTGGAGGCGAAAACAAAATTCTCCCCGAGGACTGGCAGGAATTGATGGGAGGGGAAATCATAAAGGAAGGGAGACAGTAGGCGGAGGGAACAGGGGAATAGCGGACTGAACATGGGGTGGAGAGGAGCGGGTGGGGACGCAAAAGAGAATTAATCGCCGCGAGAAGAAACGATAAGTTTTAAGGATCGGGGTGAGGAAGGGAAAGAAGTGGAATTAAAGGTCACAGTTTAGAAGAGTGGCATGGGCAAGAGTGGGGGTGTTAGGAAGGATAGTAGGGGGGAGATGTAGGATCGAAATAAAGGAAATTATAGAGGATACGGAAGAGAACTTACACGTGACTTTTTGTTGCAGTGAAATTGAGTCCTGCCGCTGAATTTATCATTTCCTTTCTACTAAAAAAGCTATGAAGGCTCTTTTAGTAGAAAGGAAATGATAACAGAGGAGAACAAGATGCAAACTTATGAGAGAAGATATAAAAATGTTATATAGAGTGGGGAAATGAGGCAGCGGCTGGGAAAAAACGACATTTAAGACAGAAAGAACAGTTGATGATGAAAGTGACATACTGAGTCAATGCAACAACATAGTAAGTTTTTTCATGAAACATTCTTTGAAAAAATATTTTTAATAATATCTCTCTCAGAGGCTGCTTGTTTACCTTTTACTAGAGGATTCAGGCACTTGAAAAATATTTACAGTTTCATGCTACTGGACAGTTTTCGTGGAAGTTTCATTTAAATTGTGCGACCAACGATAAAAAAAAATTACACGAAAGAATGAGAAACGGGAAGCTTATAAAGATGGATGCATCTAGCCCTTGAAGAATGAAGACATGACATGGGAAAATATTCCAAAAAACAAGAAGAATGAAAATTGTTGAATAGCGGGGTATTAAAAATAGAAATGCTAAATATTCGGAAGTTAGGAAGGAAGAAACTGAAGAGAGCTAAAACAATAAAGAAGTTTTAAGAAGCCCTCGTAATATACGTACTAGAAAGTGAAAGGAAGCTCAATAAGGAAACATTTTATTCCTTTATTAAAATCTCAACTAATCTTCTGAAAGAAAAATGTCGCCCTATTTATTCGTGTGTCCTCAACCAAAATGAGAATTTTATGCGTGGATTGTTCCTATTTTTGTTGTACTTAAAGGAATATCAGAGGATTTTTTTTAAACGCAGCATACTCTGGAGGTGCTTAAGAAACTTCATGATTTTTTTCAATCTCTGACAAGAGTTTTAGAATTACCGAACGGTATTCTTCAGCTAAAACTGCTTTTTATTTTGGAAGTATGTATACCGAGATATCAAAAATACATGGAAAATTTCTGCTTGATTGAAGAATTTATCGCTTAATTGTTCATGTTTTAATAATTTAATTTGATTGAAACAGTGAAAAAAAATAATTCCCCTTAAATTTAACCTTAGTACATACCTATCTATTTGTTTTGGAGCTATCAGGATAATCCCAATTGCATTTCACATAGAATTATGTCAAAGTAATTGTAAACATTAAGTTTTCAGGGGATGGTGTTGAAAAATATATTATACACTACCAATTTGGTTCACTTTTAAATTAAAGTTCGTTTACACCTGATATCAACTTTAATTATGAACAGAGATGTTAAATCCATTCTGAAATTATTATCCCCCACCATTGAGTTTTTTTTTACGTTTTGAGTTTGGTATAGGAGATTTCAACGAGAATAATTGTGAGCAATTGAATTTTTTTACACTGGTAGAGCCGAGACCATTTCTTGCACCATAATCATCCACTGCCTAAAGTAAACTCGAGCTCTAAGTAAACTCGAGAGTTGTAATAAATACTGAGCTAAAGCGCTCATCACACAGCAGCTTCACATATCATTTACTTTCTTTTAAGTCTAAAGCACCTGGAAAACGTCCAAAATAAATTTTCTCACATAACACACTAGTAGACACAGGCCACATAGTCAACTAGTAGAAATATCCGTGCGAAAACTACTCTACGGCACTGTTTCAAGAGCAATGATTTTCTCTATATGCGACAGTGTAATGTCACAGCATAAATAAAACACATGACGCCAGACTTCATAAAACTGCAGCAAACAAACACCTTCCGTACACTACTTTCGTTCGGCACCTCTTCAAACGCAACACTTGTAGGGCACGAAAAAAATCTCTTTGTAGCAGGAATATAGGTCGACCAGAAGCAGGAGATCGGGATGACCTCCTCTGTGTTCAATATATATTAAGCCTTACATCACGGGAGGTGCACTGCTTTTGTAAAGAGGTGGAAACTCTTTCAAAACCCTTTTTCGATCAGTACCTTGGTTCCTGTCTCCCAGTCTTTGAGGGAAGGAAGTTCCAAGTATCGTACGAGGTCCCAATATATCAACTCGTCCGAAAGCAATGTAAAACATTGTCTTGAGTTTCTTTTGATACAAGAGCCAATGGAAAAATGAGAAAACCGATGAATTCTTTTTCAGAGAGGAAAAATTCCTATTATTCTTGGAAAAAATTCCTTGAATATATTCACCACTTTCATTATATCGTGAATTTATCGTGGCATTAATATGGTGGGATAAACTTTGGGCACAACTGAATTTCTCAAAGGTTTCAACAAATTTATTAAGAGAAACTCAATTCTCTAACATTTATATAAGAGCATAGGTAGATGGAATCGTTTTTCAACTTTATCTTGAGTGTAAGTCATAACAAATTGAAATGCTCTGAACACAGCTCATAGGTTAACCTTGAAAAAATGTAATATACAATTTATAAACATATCTGCCAATAATATTTGACCAATGCTTCGTTCTGTGAGATAAAGGTGGAATTAAACGCCTTCGAGTGATAATCAAAGAGCAAAGCCGACATTCTGCATAGCTTGTTGCATTGGATGCGCCTTCATAATTCCAGCTCCGAAGTATCTCCACCGTTCTACCCCGGTGGTGTCATTAATTCCACTACAGAGCTTTATGTATATCATGTTTAATAAAATCGAGAACCAGAAGTAGTTTTGAACTTAATACATTTTATTTTATTCGAATAACGCCACACATAAAATGAGTGCATAATGAGCATCCTTTACGAAAAAAATATTTTTCCATTCATAATGGTTCTAACGAGAGACCTCCTCTGAAAATTATCCAGATGAAAAATGTATAATGTATTCAAGGTTTTCCCAATATGCCTTTTATTTTTTTCCCAGCGATTTTCTCTTTGAAGTGCTCTGTCTATTTTTTTTATTTTTAACAGGAATTATTATGATACATATTAACACAATAATTAGATGTCAGCCAACTGTTTGGGTGGTAACATGAAGCGGCTAAAAATTTGAAAAAAAACATGCAACACACAGTATACAAAGAAATAAAAACATATCGCAAAAGATAAATAGAATACCATAGCAATAAATCAAATATTTCAGCTTCATCATTTGTCCCCCATTTGAAAAAGGAACATTTTCCTGTATTTGAAATCTGATCTGGAGACTTATATGGTCTCTCCACGGCAGTTAACAAATCTTTTTCAATCTTTTATTTAAATCTTTCCACGCTTCCTCACCAATATAAAATTTGCATATATATTTCAGGCGTGCCTTCCTCCCCCTTGATTCAAGTGAGTCCCAACTCAGCTTTGTAACACAAGCCTTTCTTTAAAATTTCCCTGTTACAAATCTTCCAAGTAGTCGCTGAACTTTGTTCAATTGTTTAATCTCCCTGGCAAGATAAGGGTTCCGTACTGACGCCCCGTTTTTATTTCATTCTAAATTAGGCCTAACGAATGTTTTACAGGTGAGCTCTTTTGTATCGATGGGGCTTTTTCCCAGAGTTCTCATCACAAAGTGTAATTCTCTAAATGCTCTAATTGTTGTTCATTCTATATGCGGCTCTCATTGCAGATTCCTACTTTGAATGACTCCTAGATAATTATTTATTCTTTTCTTTCGACAAGCCGCCTATCATGTTGTATTTGTTTTATCTAGCACTTCTACCTTTCCGGAATCTAAAAGGTTTTGTTTTCTAGCATTGATAACCATTCCGTTCACATTGGCCCAATTCTTCAAGACATTTAGGTCGTTTTGTAATACATTTCCGTAGTAAAGTGTTCCTATTTCCCTGTAAATAATGCAATCATCTGCAAATATGCTAATAGAGCTTTTTATATGCATTCTTCAGTGCCGTCCACGTAATTATAAATATGAAAGGCACACATCCTTGTGGTACATCAGAAGTTGCATACAATTCCTTCGAATAGATATTGCCGAATTAGCCATTTGAAATCTGCCCGGCAGAAAAAAATCAATCCAATTTACAACCCTCCCATCTATGACTATAATGGCTACCTTTTTCATTGGAACCCCATGGTACACCTGGTCAAAGGGTTTTGAAAAGTCTGTCAGCACTCCATCGATTTTGATTCCGTCATCTAACCCTTCCGCTAAGTCCTGATAAAGAGACGCTAATTGATTTTCACAGGAGTAAACTTTCCGAAACCCATGCTGTCTTTTCGATAGCCATTTCTTTCTTTTTCCTTAACATAATCCATAATCAGATGCACCATTATTTTGCACACAATGCATACTAACTGGTCTATAGGAATCAACACTACTACGTGGCACTTTTTAATAGATAGAAACTATGCTTGGTTTTTTTCCAGTTCCAGTAACTCTCCATTGTTTATTGTTGCTACAAATAAATGTTTTTAGAAAAGGGATCAGTGCATTTCCCTTTTCATCTTTTAATTAGTTCACCCGCTAGACCCTCAGGGCCACTGGGCCACTGGACGTGACCTTTTAACAGTACTTAATTTTTTGCTGATATCTCTGTCCCTTATTTATTTACATTTACAAGAGATATTCTCATGACCATTATTCCCTCTACGTCCCTTTCGAACATAATTATTCACCCCACTCCATCTCTGATTTTTTAACACTTTCATTCCAAAATTTATCCTTTTTTTTTAAATTTTCAGTATCAATTTCGTAAGAGGCATTTTTATAATTACATATGCAATTCAGCTTCTAATAATTTGAATCCTTCTCACTTTTCTTTTCAATCTTCTAATTCTAGCTTTATAATATTCCGGTGAGGGTTTTGCTTTTCAGTTTTCATGGGAATATTCGTTTCTTCAATTAATATGCTTTTGAACTTTTCCCAAATATAATTTACACTATTATCTTCCCCTACTCATTCTGAGAATTTTTCTGTAATATAATTACAAAAACAGATCCCGTCCATCTTGCTATATTGCCTGCAACATTTTCCCTTTAAATCTTTCTTCACGTTCACACAGGTTATGTTAAATGAGTTAACCTTATGCTCACTAATGCCTTCTAGGAGATCTGAAAACAAAAACGGATCCATAGGTCTCACTAAGAATATATCCAAAAGGTTTTTCCCTTTATCTGCTTGCGAAATTTCCACGAACCTGATAAGATCATTCAATCTCTGCTGCGCTTCGCCACCCACCATGGTTTGGGCTTTTTAGTCCACGTGAGGAAGATTCAGGTCACCAGAAATAGCCACCGGTTTTTCTCTAGTGCACACAGCATAATGACCATAAACTTCCCACAGGCAGTCAAGAATACCTATGCCGCCATTCGGAGGACCATAAACCACTGTTAATTCACATCAACTCCGGTTCATGAATTCAAAACTTTGGTAAACAGTTCGTAGACCTCGTCCATGTAATTCAACTGACAAGATATGCTTCCTTTGATGCACAAGAACATCCAACCCCCCAACCCCCTCTGCCATACCGGTCTCTTCGGTAGATAGTAAATTCCTCGGAAAAAAAACTTTCCTCACTTGATAAGTCCTCCTATAAACAGGACTCAGTACCAATTGTTACATCTGGGGAGTTGATTTCAAATAGCGTGCTGAGTTCAATGGATTTGTATGCAATGCTTCTGCAATTTAATTGTAGCAAATTCAAACATCATTTGGACAAACAGACTCTTACCGATGAAACTAGGATATCTTCTACGACCATATTTGAATTTTCAAATCAGTGGTAATATCGAAACCCGAATTTCGTGCCGTGACCCAGCGCGTTTCTGTATCGTTCTCAAGTGCAACAACACTCCGGCCCCTTAAAAGTTTTCCTGCAAAAGCACTGAATTAACCACGTCTTGTAGGAGACTTCTAAAGAGTGCGAGGAAAAATACCTCCGCTAAGCGTTGTACTCGAGAATTTAGCATCTTTCAATTATTTACAACGCACCTAAATGTTTTTCATCATTCTTAATATATGAATTTGAATAAGGCTCAACATTATTCGAGCCTGGGAAGCGTGCCTTACTAAACATTTTTCGCATTCCAGGTGAATAGCTGCGAAAATTCCCACTGCGTTGGAGAATAAACCGTGAAAGTAAAGAGATGAAACCCCAGATCTCTAGGGTAGGTTAAAGTCCATACAAAAATCCCTTAAATTTGGTTTACTAACTCAGTAACAGCTGAAAAATAAGCATGACACAACGAGTGCCCAACGTTCTGTATTCTCCAGCCTTGGATTTAAACTCGGAAAAAAGGCATTAAAAAACCAAACGAGATGCAAAACACTCGAAGCCGTTTGGTTCGTGTTGCATTTAGTAGGGATTTTATCTAGATTTAATTTCGTTTTCCGATACATTTTAGTCCTCGCCACCGCCACTACCCGTATTCCTTATTGCACCCACGTGTCTTAACATTGTACTTTCACTTCTCTCCCATTATAGTAACTTACTCCACGTGAATGTTTCTTTTCCTGCATCGGTAAAAATACTACCGCATTTTTCCCTTCTCACTAAATTTCTTTGCAAACGAATCTAGTTCCCTTATTTTCTTCTTGCTACAACTTTTGATATATTTTCTCCGTCTTCATTTTCCTTTCCTGCTTCGGCCCCTCCCTTGTCTTTTCATGCTTTACCCCTCAAAACAGGTCCTTCTGCCGCTACCCTGGGCCCTCGTCCCCTATCATCCATTACGGGGATTTATTTCCCTATACCCGCCTATCCCTCCTCTCAAAATGCAAGCAGATTCTCATTCCATTTCGATCTCTTCCTATCCAGTCTCATTGCCTTTTACATTCTCTGCCCAATGTGGCCAAATCGAAAATTTCAGAAAGGTATTCTCCCGGCAGAAATGCTCCGGCATCTGCTTTCAGATTCATTGTATACATTCTAAAGAATTGGAGAGAACATGAGATTGAAAGGAATGATGAAATAAGGTCTGGCTGAGTGTGATGAAAGGAAGAAAATGCCTGTTGATTTTGCAATAGTTCCGTGACTCGATAATAAATACATATCGAGAAGAGGGATGCAGGAAAACCGACCTTGATTAGAATTAACATATACATGCGATGCACTTAAGAAATGCACAATAAATAGCCATACTAAGTTACACCAGCTGAATACCAGCCACAAACTAATAGCACTTAAATATCCAAAGGGAAAATAGGGTTCTCTCCCATTATAGTATCTTACTCCATGTAAGGAGCTATAATGTTATAAAAATTCTGACATTTACATGAAACGACGAAGATACGAGGTACACGAATTGGTGAGATAGGCAAGTAGCAACCATACCAATAGGATTTCTCAGATTCGACGAAATCCATCGTTTTCCATTATGTTACAGGCAATTTTGGATCAGAGTAGAAATCAAATGAAGTTTAGATGAGGATAACATCAAAGGTTAGGGTTAAATTTGTATTCATAAAGAGGCTTATTTTAGAATCCAAAAGGAGGAATGAATTGAAAATTATAATATAACATGCATGCCTTACATAAAACGTGAATAATAGTGAAAGTTGAAAAATTGTAGCTTATGAGAAAGGACAGAGACGATAAAAGGATAAAATGAACGTAAATAGTCACGAGTTTGCCATTCCTACAGTTTTTTCCCGTTTTTCCTTAACAATTCCTTGTTTATTTAAAGCTAAATTTCTCACGTATAAACTTCAGATAAGTATTTGCAACACACTTACCAATCTCATTTCGAAAAATTCTGGAGAGATGAACCATCAGAAGTCATTACCTGGAAAAGAATAGAAGGAGTTAAATATGTCTTCAAAGTGTTTTTTTTATGTGACTTATTGCGATCTGATAAAACACTATGCACAATGAAACTTGCGACCACTTTCTAGAGATCTGGTATAATGTACTATAATATAATCCAAAGAAAGAAAGCACTATTTAAGTACCTGAAATTTTGACGCACTGCTAGAAAAGAATTCTTTTGTGCAAAGATACAATAAATCTAGCCACTGCATCGGCCAAACCTCACCAGAAGAGAAATTAACGTAGGGGTCAGGCGAACAAAAGACAGCAGCACGCCCTGGAACAGAACTTTCCTGGCAAAGGGAAGATAAAAAGGTGCGAATCGTGCCACGATGAACCTTGACAGCACCCTCTTTGCTCTATGCGTACCGAATGCGTGAGAAATTCTAATTCCATTGCAAGAGATAAATAGCCCTTCAGAACTATGCATTGTCGAGGAAGGCAGCGTAAAGATCGCTGTCGCAAGTCATGTACACTATAACCAGTCAGAACTGATTAATGGCGAGAGCATGAGGGTGGTTGGTGAGATATTGAGGAGAAGAAAGGACAAAAGCAATTGTGAAAATGCAAAAGAGGAATGAAGGACGAGATAAATGGAGAGTTTGTAATCGACCATTAGACCTGAATAAGGAAGATAGTAAATAAAGATGTATTCTTATCTCACTCCAGGTATCTAACCATAACTAATGTCCCACTAAACCAGGCGGAAGGGAGGAAAACTTTAATGAGTTCTATAAAAGTAATCTTTCCACGAAGACTTATTTTGGCAGAGCTAAGTACTTCTGATATTGTATAACTCTATGACCTTTCCCAATCTCCATTAAAAAATACATAAATTAAAATGCCCATCACTGACACAGCTCTAAAATATTTTGACCAAATCGTCCATTTTTTTGTAATTTTCCAAATTATCCTTTCATTAGATTATAACATAAGTATGTACCAAATGTGGGTACAAAAATGCAATAATTTTTATTCACCTATACCAATAATATTATTAAATTGTTTCCAAATGATTTTAGAATGACCTACGCAGATTCCTACCTATTAGAATGTTCTATGTGATAAATTCTCCCTAATAATGAAATTTACCTACTCATCCGTTCCAAAATAGCCACCCACCTAGCGAGATTCCCTTGTTTTTCCCATATTTTGAGATCACCAAAATTAAAAAAATAAGCATTACCAGAATATTCTTACAGAAATCATCAAAAGTCATCAGCCATTCTGATCAGATCAATACCAAATCGGAAATACCATAAACCCACACTCCTCATCCTCCCGTGAGAGGTTCATCATTCAAATACATACTTAATCCATTTAGTGTAAAAATTAAAACAATTCTCAAATTGCATATTACTCTTGTAACACTTTCCTTTTGAAATGATGAAAAAAACACTATATTGGCTGTAACATAACAATTTATACTCATGACTAATAAAAACGGCTGATTTACATCGGGAGAAATCATTACCTGTTCTCGACGATGATTAATAAGCAAAAATAAGTTAAGGTAAAAGAAATGATAAAGTTACCTTAAAGATGAAGAAAATAGGACAATGTGTGAGAAAAGAATATGAATGGTAAGAGAACGGATATTTAAGAAAGAGAAGAAATAAAAGAACATTTTCTAAAGAATAATTAGGTGAAAATTGAAGAGGGTGCTCACAAGGGAAAATAAATTGACGCTTCAAACGAGAAAGTAGTTAATTCAATTTCTGCCACATTTATGTTTCCATGTTAATTTCACTAATCGTTTTATCTTTTAAAATCATTTTTCTTACCGGAGAATATTTTATCTTTATAAGGGGACTTTGAACTGCCACTACCCATGCGGCAACACAAAATTGGGGAATAATTCGAAAGAGCTTCAAAGGAAACTGAACTACTCAGTAAATGAAGAATATGCTATATGCCTAAAACGTTTTCATTTGTATCCCTATCTATGCAATCATGGCTACTCGTAAAGCAATTCAGTATGCCCCAGCGGGGTCATACCAAGCTATAGATTAGTCGGATAAGTGAGGAATTACTGAGTGCACTCGACAAATAAGCAATAGAAAAATTAATAGGGGTGTTCGCAGGACCTAGAATTTATCTTTTCTTGGGTCAAATATACATAAATCTATGAAGTTGTAAAAACAATAATTTTTTTCTTTTCTACTACATAGTAATTTTTATGAATGAAATGTCACTCCCCTGGAATACAGTGTTGATTCCTACGTTTTTATGCAAATTTATATCTTATAAGCCACCTAGAATCACCCAAATACATCAGAGAATAAGTGAGTAAAAAACTGAAAGTAGCTTTATACGTTTTTCATCAATAAAATGTGGCCGCGTACTTTACATTAAAAAAATTCGGAATATAACTAGCACATCATCTGAGATATAAATGTTCTTTATAAACTGTATTTGATTTTTTATTTTTTAAGTAATTTAAATAAAACGAAATTTAAGTAAACTTTCGGTACACGTAGTGGTACCTTATGAGATCCTCATAAACTAGTGTTTACCATTAGTTTTGGGGCCAGTTAAGCTACCCAGACGACCTATTACATTGCGAATTTTTGAGAGCTTTAAACGGAACAAGATGTTCTCACGAATTGCCTTGAAGATATTCTTACGAATAAAGCTCTCAAAAATTCACATAGTGAGAGGACACCTGGCTAGCTTAAATGACTATAGCACTCGCCCAGAAATCGAGGGTTCCGGATTCTAGTCCCGGTTCAGGTGAATAATTTTTACACTTTGAATTTTTCGCATATGTATATGCAACAGCGGGTCATTTGCTATAAGTTACTGTTAGTATCTTCGATTATAACTCATTGGGATATCCAATATATAAAATTAAAACCGTCTTTATTCTTCAAATTCCACGAATATGTGAAATATCTTAAAATTTCTAAAAAACGATTTTTAAAATGTGCCACATTGGATATATATAAAACATGTTTACCTATGTCAAGCAATCATTTTAAAATGGATTTTTTAAGCATAAGCTTGAAATAGGCTCGGAGATGGATTTCCATTAACCAATGGATAATAAGGGACGGTGGAGTTCTTTTTTGTTTGAGAATGTTCCCCACCTGATTTTGTTTCCAATGGCAAAAAAACAATGAATTACTTTTACCGTTGAACCCCAAAGATTAGTATGATACCATTCCGCACAACTCCTTGAACATGTAACAAGTCCCGGCATGAGAATGGCAGTGACTTACATATAAAATAAAAAAGGTGGTTTACACTGACATGTCACCTAGAATTGATCGAAATAAGTGAGAGAGGAATTGAGCGGGAGACAAAAAAATCCGATTGATGAATGGATGGGAGATGGGATTGAAGAAGGGAAGGTCCCGGCAGGAAAACCAAAGGACCATATGGAGAATAAAGGACAAAAAAAATAGAAAAGGTGTAAGGAAATTTATTTTGAATAGGAAAGATTGGATGGCTGTATTCAACCAATCTTAGGATTGAAATACTGATGATAAAGGGATATAAAAAATAATAAAAACAAGGGCGAGTTGCTCCTTTTGCCAATTTTGTGGACGTTTATGATCAAATAACCAGAATTTCACCCGTTTTCACAAGATTTTAAACTGAACTTATCATCAGAGTTGAATTTAAAATTTCCGCATTCTACCAGTCATATCTTGCTCTATGAACTTCACAGTAAATAAATCATTATTGGAAATTATTTTAGCATCACAGATTTTTTTTTGGCTTTATTTAATGCCTATCAATATGAATAAAAGTAAGGGAATTTGAGAGATAGAGAAAAATAAAATCTTATTTAGTGACTGGAAATTCGTTGAGTATTGTCTGCATCATCTACCGCCTTTGCCTTTGCAAAGGTGGCGTTTGAGAAATTAAATATTAAAGTAGGTCGAGTTCAGGACCGAAGTACAGTTACATTATTAATATTACACTAAATTTAATCAACCCATTTTAGACCGAGCCAAGCGTTTTGCCAGGCCTTGTCCTTAACGACATTTGCGAGCAGTACGAATGACGTCGGTTTCATTACGAGAGGACATATATTGCGTTGAATAAAAGAGAAGGGTGGAGAGCCAGATACACTAAAAACAAAAAATAAAAGATGCAGGGGCGTTAGGGAGAAATGTGGTGAGCTGTTGGGGATTCGTTGCGCACCGGTTGCAGGCCCACATGGGTTTGGAAGGGGGGGAGCGGCATGAGGATGGGCAGAGGAGGATTTGGACACAGGACGGTGGATTTCGGATAGAAAAGGGAGATGCCGGACAAGGTTCGAGAGGGATGGCGCGGTGGGTGG
>LYUA01000386.1:37945-48917 GCA_002093875.1 Calopteryx splendens
ATATATATATATATATATATATATATATATAATTATATACACATATATATTCATTCGCATCTGCAACACCAAACACAAAGTCAGTGACTATTTGCATAAACTGCACACCTCCTTGACAAAAAGACAATACCCACAGCCCCTTCTTAAAAAACACATCCTGTCTCCAACAGAAAACTTTTCACCACGAAACAGAGAAACTTCCACCCAAACCACTAATCTATACACAAGTTTTATTTCGTAAGTGTCCTCTTTTACGTGTGTCTATATTTATTTTAATCCTGTGCCATTATATGTATATATATATGTGTTGTGTATTGCATCGATGTTGTGTAGGTATTATATCGATTATTGATATGTGATCGGTAGCAGTTCAACCTGAACAGTAGGTACAGGGTAGTATGTTGTAAGGTATTAATGTGTAAAGACATGTGCGATCTTTAATTAAATCTTGTTCTTAATGGAAACGAGTCTAATTATTAAAAGAAGAACACAACAATATATATAAATATGTTTATAAATATATATATATTTTTATACATCATATATATATATATATGTATATATATATATAAATTTATGTATATAAATATTTATTGATATGCATGCATGAATGAATCTCTCTTCTGTCTCTCTCATTTTTACATCATATATATATATATATATCCTGGTGGTATTTTTATAGTTTCTTTCGTTATATTTCACACGGATGACGCCGTTCATTGATCATAAGCCTGTCTAATATTCAAGCTGACAGACTTTTATGTTCGTAAAAATATTATATTCATATAAAGATGTTACTGCGACGCATAACACATGATTCAGAGACTCACAACTAAATTTCAGAACAGAATACAAAAAAACTCAGATACCCAGAGTCAGAACACAAAAATGTTCCCTAAACGGAATGTGAACAGTTACGGGTGACATGACTACATTTATCCATTTCCACCACCATTATAACCTTCTTCATGGCAATACTTTTTCCTCCAAATCCCCGTTTCTTCTGTCACCCTCGGAGGAGGGCTTCTCGGGATAGAATTTGGTGGCTACTGAAGTGCTGTTTCTATCTGTATGAGAGGGAACGGGACGAGGACACTTGGAAGAGCTTTTCAGTGAAAG
Source organism: Calopteryx splendens (assembly GCA_002093875.1). Taxonomy (NCBI): domain Eukaryota; kingdom Metazoa; phylum Arthropoda; class Insecta; order Odonata; family Calopterygidae; genus Calopteryx; species Calopteryx splendens. The sequence goes on from LYUA01000386.1 coordinate 39,065, forward strand.
GGATATTGAGTTTCCTTCTCTCCCTCTCTCTCCCCCTTACAACGTTTCTCTTCGTCCGTTTTTCGTTTCCCACATCACTCAGCTCTTCTCCTTCCCCTACGCGCTTCCTTTAGATATTGTTTGAATTCTATTCCGTTTTTCAGCGATAGTATACTTTCTCTTTTAGTTAACACGGAAAAATAGTCTGTAGATAATAACTACATTAATTGTTTTTGCTTATCTTAGAGGAAGTTAAAATCCATTCATTTCGAAAGGGATTAAAGAAGTTATTTGAGGAAGAGTTGGGAAAACTCTGATGGTTAATTACGCATAACGTTTATACCAAAGATAAATAAATCATCATCATCACAAACAAAACTCACCTAAAACTCATAACTGCAACAATTCTTTAAATCCACTCGAATCTGTTGATGTACTCCAATACCAATCTGGGGCACAAACACTTTAAATTAGTTTCTAAAAATTCACTTTAAAAATAATTCACGCAAAACTTTAGTCCTAGCAGATGAGGCTCAGTTACGAAAAAAATGAGGAAAACTACATTTTATTAAACGATTGTCTGAAATTCCGTCACCTCTTTATACTTACGAGATTTATAAATATCGTTGTAAAAATGTTAATACACATTTTCTGCTTAATTGGTTTAAAATAACAACGGCCTTCAACACCCTGTCATTTTCAGGATGCGCGACTGAATACTTCACTGGATCAGAAGAAATAGCCTCGAGGAATAAGGAGAAGGGAATGACATTATGAGCGAAAGATTAAATGAGAGGATAAGAAGTAATTAATTCTTCAACGATGGCAATAAAGGGACGAGGAAGCAACGTCGCTACACTTGAAATAGGCGTCCGACAAGTGAGAGAGGATCCTTGGAATCCGAATGCACCGAAGAGGCTATTGTCGGAGTACACATTTTTTCACACGTGTGACGGTAGCAGTGAAACCTTATTTACAATCCAAAGCTTTTGACTCTATAATCTGAAATACTACCTGAGAGTTTTATCACTCACTTCATTCAGCACTTCATCGTCATAAAATGAGGATATGTTGAAGCAGTACCCATCCTGCAATCAAATTAAATAGATTTGACGGAGTATTGGCCAAAATATCTGGTACTGTGTGAAATATAAATTAGGAATTTATTAAAAAAATACCTTCATCGATTATAACAAAAATTAGCCACACTAATTTCAAGCACTACATTCACCTTTTCTTCAGAAACATTACTCTCACTCACTCTTTTTCCCCAGCTCCTATTGACTGGAAAACTTCTTCTCGATCTTCTCCTAAAAATATTTCCCCCATCCTTGCTCTTCCACGCAGGCCCTATCTCAATCTCCGGCGACGTTTACATCCCCAACACTTTTGTCCGAAACTAAATTCAAGGCTCTTAGCCTCTTTGCAAAATACCCATTGGTTCAATATCCGATCAATCTATCGAAGGATTTATATTTCCTCCCCACCTCTCAACTCACTCTATCTAACAGGAGATCGAGAAAGCGGTGAGGACAGAAGTCGATCTAGTACTTGTGGAACAGGAAGAAGCATGGGATGGGAAGGTAAGAGGATAGTCTGAAGCAGTTAAATCTGAGAAGGGAGGATGTAGGACAGCGTTTAAGGGTTTAAGGTTTAAGGGGCACCTCAGGGGCATAAGAAGATATGAAGTTGAAATTAGTGAATAGTAAGAAAATGAGACGATAAATGAAAGGAGGAACAAGGTCATACAGGATAGAAAATGGCTTTTCCCTACCTGACTGAATATATCAACGAATAAATAAATACCAGTAAGTGATATTTAAATCTCATGGCCCTTAAAGATCCATTTTTTTGAGCTTTCACGCATGCCCAAAGCTTGTGACTGGAATTAGTTTCAGAAGACCTTTTGAACTTCGGTGGAATCCTATACGTAATTTTTTTTTCAAAATTAACTTTGAGGTGATATGATTACAAGGCGTTTCGCTGACGGAAGCAAGATTGCATTCGGTGACAGAAGAAAAGGCTATTGATGAGTAAAAATGCAGTTATTGAAAAGGTCTTGAGAAGTAACCCAATCAGTCTCTCCAACATAGAATAAAATCCAAACCATGACAAAATTAATATTTCTGTTTCAATATTTCCATAAAAATTGCCACATTTCAAGCAGGATTTCCAATCGTCACGTAGCCGATCACTCTTTACCGTTATATTTAAAATGGTGAAGTCATCACCAATCCTCTCCATTTCTAATTGAAAAAGGTGCTATTTCTGCGTTTGTGATTTATTAAGTTTAATGCATACTTTAGCGATTTTGAGCAGGTTTTAAAAAATATATTCAAACCAAAAGCTTAGATGTGAGGTAGCAATTAGGTGTTCAATATACCATTGGTTTATAACAGAGAATAATAATAATATAATTGTTCAAGAGTTGATCACAGATAAATATTATTTCATAGTTTTATCACCAAGCATTTAAAAATTATGCACTATAAAATACTCGCCTAGAGGAATAACACATTGACCAAATTCTTCCGCTTCTTCTGGCTTAACATTGTGAACATGTATTTTGTTAACTTAAAAAATATTGTGGTGTTTCTCTGACAAATTTAATATTTATCAATCATGATTTCAAATTATTAACAACATTTTCAAGAGTTTACTGATCTAACAACTTGAAAGACTTCCATGAAAAAGACTTAAAAACGTTAAAATCTACTTCAGGAAATAATAAGCATTCCAAAAAGCTTAGATATGTTCATTAAATTGGAACATAACGAAAAGTAATGGCAAGCAAGGGGACAAAAATGCACGATATGTGAAAAATAATTTCCATCAAATCTACTTTCTCTAAATGAACATTAAAAAAGTGGATAAAACTTGATTAATATATTATAATTGCTTTATTTTTGTTAGCCTTTGAGCTGTATTTTTCTTTACTCATATTTTGGAACCTACCATCCTCGCCAGATTTTTATTCGCTGTTAGTGCCACTTTCATTATCAAATCGTAGTTTATATATAGATTTTCTTTCATTACATGACCCTTAAAGTTGATCTGTCATTCCAAGATCATCATAAACATAGAATATAATGAGGGAATCTATACAAGAAAATTCTAAGCGTCACAATGAATGAATTATGTTTTTACTCTAATTCGTCTTAACCAAGGAAGTTTCATTTATTTTGATCGTACTTAACTTTTTTTTTAATCTTTGCACATTTTTTTCACGCGCAGAACACATAACTTCTCTGCAATGTACGAAATTTGGATCCCACCTTCAGTATAGAGAAGATATTGTCCATCCAGAAATAACCTCACATTTTTTCAGTTACATAAGTGAAATACTTAAAAACATACATAATACATTTTAAAACAGCCAGGATGTTTTTATTAATCAAATGGGATGTTTTCATCTACGCCAAGTCATCTTACTCCACGTAAGAATAAAACTCTTAACACTCTCTTTGTACTGATAGCCAACATTTTTATCTTATAATTTTAAAGTTTCTTCCATCACTTAATTTTGTATTCGTGTTCAATAAATATGGACAATGATAGTAAGTTTCACTTCAGACTCATTTTTTGCATTGTCACAATCAGACAATATTTACCTACACTTCTTCCAAGAATTTGATATCATATTAAATTTAGGAGTAATTTTTACACTTTAAATAATTGTAGCTAACTTATAAATTTGAATATGATTAGTCGTTAAGTTACGAGTATTAATTTAATTCATTATTGAAACCGGCCACAGGGAACAAATCTTTTAATACCGCAACGACGACTAAGTGTAGAAGATGTATGTGGTATCACAAGTACTCTCCACCTTGATATCCAAATGAGGGACGAGTTTGACACGAAAATATTTTATTCGATATGGTTAATATAAAGTTCACAAATTCAGGTCTGATATGGTGGAAGGAATCCAAAATGGTGAATATAATTATTAATTAAATAATGATAAAGGAGAAAAGATACTAATATGCCGTTCTAAGGGATGATTAAATGGTCGTTTCTTACTGATTTTAGTATTACGGCAGCGAAAGTATTACGCATTACACAAATATTTCCACGGCTACAGTTAAATCATAATTATTACAACGGCCACTAGAATACGCACCTTCACTCATATGAAGGCAGGTTGCCACCCTCTCCTCCAATATATTAGCGGCCGCACACTTCAAGTCTGAAAACTATTCAAGTAATTGATTTTCTTTATTCTCGTAAAAGAATGTATCTCTGAACACTTCAAGTACTCGCTGCTTCTCTTCACAAATGTTAATTCGTTGAAAGCAGTCGTTTATTTTTCAGTCAATCTCCATAACTAGACCCACCATACAAAATTCGATGAACGCACTCAGTAGAATCTGGATTATCACTAATGAAGACCATTGTAAATTACAATTAAAGAATCAAGAAAGGGCATAAATATATGACTCTGAATGATTCTCATGAATCTGAAGACTTAATTCAGTGGGGGAAACAATTGCAAAGGATCTAGCGAAGAGTAGGTTGGGATAACTTATGTTCACCCTAAGTATAATATCAGAAATCATAAATTATTTTTAAAAGGACGTCAATTGGACGGAACAATTTATGCACCGAAGTATGAAGTAAAAGAGAATAGAGCGAAAATGTTTTGAATGAAAGTATTTTTTTAACATTGTTGGTCAAAGACAGGTTTTCACTACCTATTGTAATACAATATGCGTTTCAATGCAAAACAAAGTCGCAGATGAACAGTATATTCCTCGTTACTACATTAAATGATTAAATACATTGGCTGACTCATATTACCTATATAAAAATCAAAAGGATCATTAGCCAAAGATACTGAGCATAGAATGCAACTTATTACATATATGTTATTTAGACTGAGGGAAGAATGGAAGACGTGATGATAAGATAAGGTTACACAGGTCAAAACTTTTCCGATTAACATTTCAAAAAAATGAATGTGTTGTTCTACTCACAAATAAATGACGAGCAAATAAATTTCCGTGTTGTTTATTGCGTAAAAAGAAAGGCAGAAACCTGCTCTTTCCACATAAATATGCATAAGATAAAGATGGGAACGCTTCGCTGCCCACAAAGTCTACGAAAGAGAGGATTGTCTGTCGGAAAAGAATAAAGCTGTCTCCCCCTCCCTCTCACCCCACATTTTTTTGGACTGGGGATGGATACATAGCAGGAAGACAGGCCAAGGCGTCGGTGTGGCGAAAAGAAGAAGGAAAGGAAGGAAGGTGTGGGTCCACTGGGCGGGAGACGGGGTGCGTGGATGTTGCGGATGGAGGGAGGGCCGATACCGGGGGAAGGGGGTATGCTGGCGGGATGAGGATGGAGTGTGCGGATTGGATTATGGAAAGTAAGGGCACAGCAAAGCGAGGGGTGAGTGAGAGGGAGGACGGCGGTGGGGCGAGGGAAGGAAGGAAAGGGGAGGGGAGATAGGAACGGGGGGTGGAGGATGAGATGGGGAGGTGAATTTAAGCTGGAGACAGCGCAGGGTGGTGGGAGCAGGAATGGGGAGAGGAGGGAAGGGAGAGAGGACGGGGTCGCGAGAATGGAGGGAATTTGGGATCCAGAGAGGGGGAGAAGGGAGAGGCAGAGATGGCAGGGGTGGGTGTGGGAGGGAGTCTCCCAAAGGAGAGGAAAGAAGATTTTGGCAACAGGGGTAGTAAGGATGGGGAGATGAGAAGGTGGTCGGGAAGGGCCCGTGTGTTGGATTGGGAGAGGACAGAGACGTTTCTGGGAAGGAGGGTGGGTTGAGTTGCGTGTTGGACGGAAGTAGTTGGTTTAAAGGTTTAGGGAGAAATAGAGGGAGGGGGAGGTGAATAAGTGGAGGAGATAGGGACGAGTCGCGCAGGTATTTTTTAAGGGATGTCGGAGTAGTCGCGTTAGAATAAAAGGAATGAGGGGATAACCGTCAAGAGATTGAGAAATAGAGATGAAGGGGGGAAAGGGCGAAAGAAAAGTCTGTTTCTTCCCGGGTAAGAGATGGAAAAGATGCGCGCGTGAGAAGGATGCGGTTGAGTTTTTTTTTACGGGGAGAAAAAGGTGTTTTATTTTGATTTTTTTTTTCTGGAAAATATTCCAAAATTTAATTTTTTACAGAAAATTTGATACTTTCATTGGTATATGATCTGGTGCTTTCCCGGCGTATTGAGTGTAGGAATTCCTCTCGGGTCATCCACTGGGTGAGAGTTTCCATTATGGCCGACGATTCGATGCTCAACTCGTGCATCGTCTTCAGGGAAGTTGGGTGCCGTTTCTCGATTTTTGGCCGCCTAACATTTAATTTCCACCAAGTCAGGTGCCACGTGATTGCTTGGCATGGAAGGCTGGCGTCCGTAATTGGCGTATTTTATTTTAAACGGATTGCCAAGTATTGCTGAGGGGGTAGCCGGATTCCCTATTAACAAATTCTAGAGGCTTGTATGATCCCATAACGTTTTAACTGGTAACTGATAAACGCGTTGCAAGAAGAGAGGAGGAGAGCAGTATGAAAAGTGTCACTTTTACCTGTTCAAATTAAGCCTCTACTTTTCGATATGCTTTAAATGTCATACGTGCATGAATTTACCTCATCAAAATGAATAGCCATCTTTCCAACTATTCGAATGACAAAGCACTTCCACTTGACACTCCATTCCATTAAATTCTTCGTTCTTTCATGCTTTTTTATTTCATGCCTTCTATATCTTGATTATGATCATATTAGTTCCATAGTCAGAAAAAGAAACAGTTTCCCTGGTAGGGTGTTAAAACGTAGAGAACCGCGATTTTATGATTTGATGAAAGGATTGAAAAATATGATACTGGGATCCTTTCTCCTGTGTGTCTGGGTCACAGTGATAGTGAAACGACAAATTTAACCCTGGAAAACATGAAACTTCCTGCCTTCCCTGAAGCAACTAAAACAGAGCAGCAAAAATATGCATTAGAATTTTGCTATGGGAGCATCCAATCCAACTTTGGCTTTCCCACACTGGAAATCCCACGGCTACTGGACACCATATTATATCCTTATTTTGAGAGCCTGGCGCTCTGAACATCACTGCACAGCTTGCCGCTTAGAGTTTCTGATTTTTGACTTTCAGCCCAGGGAGGGTGTGTAGGAAGGCAATGATATACTTCTGAACATGCACAAAATTGCGCGACGCTTTAACAAGGTCTTCAAAGGTTTTCCAAATAATTTTAAGAGTTCAAAAAGAGGACATTTGGACAGAGCATTTGCAAGGATACTAGCGTGCAATACAGTGCGCCGTAATCTTGAGTCTGCGCAGATGCGATTACGGAATAATGTAGAAAAGTGACGCTTTCCCGTTACTCCAGAATAAACTTTTCAATTGGTGGGTAAAAGTTATGATGTTAAAGGTCGTCGATCTTTATTTTACGATTTTTTCGATTCATGATTCCCGGTCATTTTTCCTATTTCATTTTTCCGTAAACAAATTTCCTAAAAAATCCTAATTCCATGTTTCCAACATGCACTATTTTCGTGACACTTATTATAGTAATATATATAGCCAGAAAAGAAATTATTAAATTTATGTAATTCAATTCCATTTTGTATGTTTTAATCACAATATATGCGCTAATTAAAGTAGGTATTCCAAAGCACGATTATCATCCTTATAGACTTCATACTGGAGTGTACTTCTTGTTCTTGTGTCATTAGGTACCCACTTCTATCGATTTGAATAAGTAATGCACCTAATGGTTTAGAATGTTTTGCATCACTGTCGTCTAATCGACTTTTTTCAAATTTTCTCCTCCCGGAAAGTGGCTTACTTAGCATTCCACATCATTCCGGCCAAAATATTTGAGAAGATGGCAGCTCTGGGTTTTCTGCAGCAGCCCTTTTTAATTAATGCCTTAAAACTTCAGCTATAGTTTCCTCCTTGTTAGGTGGGCCTAAAAGTTCATTAAGTTCAATAATTTGGATATCTTGACCAACAAGAGTAATTAGTAACTCTTTAAATTCGTTCCGTTTTCAACTCGGTCATTCCCAGTAGGTACGTAGGTATTTACTCCGATATGCGGCCATGCATCATGACTTATCTGATCAACAGAAATTAATCTTTTACAAACAATTTTTGGCCGGTCCATAAGTTAAATAATTAAATTAATTTAAAATAATAAATTAAAATTTAATGAAGTTTGAAGAAATGAAAATATTCATAGTGATACCATGATTATAGAAATTAATAAGGAAAAATTGAATAGAAAAAAATTGATAGTGAAAAAAAGCGTTTTCTATTACTATAAGGAAATTTAGCTTAAGAAAATAAGATTTGGAAAAAAGTCCTAAAAAGTCAATTAGTAGAAAAAAAAGTAGAAATGTAATGCCCAAACCTTATAAACATCGTTGTCCGTAACTCTCCATGTTACTCAATTCTCTTACAGATCCTTCATTTATTCATAGTTCCTTGTTAATCTTCCATTACCTGATTCTCGTAATTCATCCTTGACCTTCCTCTGTTTTTCCTCTCCTCTAAGGTTCTTTCAATTACGGTCTCCGGTTATTATCGTGCCTAAGGAATCAGCCCAATTAATTTCCCTCTTCTTCTTGTAAGTACCTTCCATTAGCTACTCTCCTCTCCCACTCCTCGAAAAACTTAATTTATTACTCTTTATCATTTTCATTTTCATCATTCTACATAATTTATAGTACATTAAATCTAAATATGTACTCGGTTTTCGAACTGCAACACTATGATCTATGCCACTACGATAAATTCCGAAAACATGATCACAAATCAATTAACACTTCCTGCCTCTCTTAAATCATAATATGGGCCGTAAGAATCATTAATGGAATAGCTCAAATAAAAAATCACTTAACTTAAAGATACCTGTAGATGATTCCAAATATATATCCTGCAATTTTTTACTCTGAAAATTCTAAGCATCTCCAATTCCTTGGAAAAAATACGGGTTACTTTCTTAACATTACATCATAATGATTTTACCATTATCTACTTAGCTATCATCAATTAAGTTGCCGACATATAAGGCGAATAACATCATATTTTACCGCTACCTAGTGAAGTATCATGCATAACTTACGAACATAAAAGACAAAGACCTTTAGAAGAAAATGTGTTCAAAGATAACACTTTATTCTCAAGTTCTTCGCAACCTTACTATACTGATGGGTGTTAAACTTATATGAAACATTCTCCAACAAGTAAGGGAATACGAGAGGAATTTTAAATTCCTCTTTATTTCCCTAACGAAATTCCCAAAATACGTAAAAAAGTAGTAAGTTGTTCTTATAAAAGATAATACTGAATTTTAAACAAACTGGCGGTAAAGAATAAATTTTCTCATCGCAACTGCACAACCTCTAGATGTGTCAATTAACGGAGATCGCGCTTAGCATTTTCTCCACAGAGATTAACATCCTAGCCAAATGACGGAGTTCCTTACAGTAAAGATCGAGTCTTCCGACAGCCCCGCTAAGCTGCAAATCTTCTTCTACGCCACCCTTTTCCGTATTTTCCACAGAAGTAATTTTCCTCTCCGTGAGAGAACATAATGCCGCCATTCTAGTTTTACTGCATCCTCATCAACCGTTAGTGCGTAAATTACCTCCGCAGTTGAAGTGGAAGATTTAAATCCTTTCCCGCATTTATTATTCCTTCGATCGCTCGCAAGGTTTTTTTCTTAAATAAACCACTACCTCGATTTAATTCATTCTATTTCCGAATGTTCAATTATTGCCACCGTTTTCTAAGTATTTTTGACACTTTGCCATTTGATGGAATATTTCCGGCCCGCAACAGTTTGTTTTCAGGAACGATTAGAATCATATAATACTTCAAAGAAAACTGCGGGAAATGCCGCGACAGTAACTTTTATAACGGAG
>LYUA01000386.1:70018-83281 GCA_002093875.1 Calopteryx splendens
CCCCCCCCAGAATTCCCCAACCTTCCCTCCCTCCCCAACGGCCCTAAAACCCCTTTTCCGCCACCTGCATAGGGGCCATTTTTCCCCGGCGCCGTTTGCCGTAAATGCGCGAGAGATAGCAAGAGGTAAAAAGTGTGCGTGAGAGAAAGAGAGAGTGATGGCAGCGTTGCCACTTTTAAGGTAATTGCCTTTCCTCTGGGGTAATTTGCTATGGTGGAAACCGGTTTCTCCCTTTTTTTAGTGTGTGGGGTGTATTTAGAGTTTCGCAATATTTTAAGATTAAATGGAAGTTTTTTTTTGGGATGAGGGTCTGGAGTCGGTGGATAGGAGAGGAAGCAGCATCAGACCAGTTTCGAAGCAAACTCCCCTATCGTGTTTGGTGGAAATAATAAAAAAATAGCTATTCACGCTGCTTTTATTATAAATCTATTTTTATTTTACTATTGAAAAATTTAAACTGACCGAAACGACACATGATGCTTTATTAGCTCATAACAAGGCAAAACAAAAATGAACATAGCAACACGGAGTCACTCCGAGCAATAAAAAATAAGGAGAAAGGGTTAATGTTGCAATCCAGAGAGGATTTTTCAATTCAGTATATTGGAATGGTGAAGTTGTATTTTCAGAATTCGAGTACTTTGTTGACCCTTTATCATGTGCAGCGCGTCATCGCCAGAAGTCTCACTTTACCGAAATCCAGTGTTCTCATGCCTACTGAGATTGGCATCGCCCACCAAATCCTTGTTGGAAACGATGGCATCTAGTTCCCAACAGACATTCTAAACAAATCGACGAACCTACGCTTCGACATCGAAATTATATATTACCATTTGTAAAATTGTATATACCTTAATTAAACCGACAGATGCAAATAATAAAAAAAATAAATAATATGATAAATGGTGCTTGATAAATTGCTAGATAAAGAAAATTCTCGCATGAAAAGCACATGGAATAAAAGTTAAGATGTATTTAAAACCTCGACCCGAAATTTAAAATTTTAAGAGGTGATATTATATCGAGATATTATCGACTTGAAAGCATTATGATATAGTTGAATTGTTTTAATTTTTTCAATACCTATCACTGCAAAATGGTAATTACTTACTCATTACATACATGTGTTTCATTTTTTCTGAACTAGATTTGAATTCCTAAGCCTAAAAGTTCTAGGATCGCCTTCTTCTCTTTGAAAATTGAACTTTGTATAATACCAGGCCATTATTAAAATCGAAATTTTTAAAACCGGTCATTCGTAGAAATTTCAATGTCAATGTTCCCACGAGAAATCTAAACACTTTCTACAAATGCAGGAAAACTATGAAATATAATAAATGCAGGAAACTCATTGTTTACCCAAACGATGCTTATTATCCCTTAATTTTTCTGTGGCTTAGTAAATACCTATTTTTAGTAGTTATGAATAGTACAACTAATTTTTAGAGTCGACAATGTATTGAGGACAATGCTTAACGTTAATTTATCCTTGAAAGTCATTAACTTACAAAAAAAGGTTTTAATCAATATATTACTTATAATTTCAGGGACATTTGAAGTAAAAGTCAGTAATTAATGTTTTTTTTAGTTTTCACCCATTTAGTAAATAAAATACTTTAGAAGCTACTAATTAACGTCTATTTTATGAATTGCGTTGCATTTTATCACTGAAGCAACAAAAAAACATGAGAGTTTTCGAAAATAGAAAAAAAGTACATAGTGTGTTTTCCTAATTTGAGATAGCACAAAACCAATATAGGTATGTGATGCACTATTTTCGCCGGTTTCCGCCGTGAGGAATACGCAAAAGCAAGAAATTAAGTTATCAGGAATAACTTTCAAGAAGTTATTTTAAAACACATAATATTCACTATATTTACAGCGATATCAATGGATCTCAATTTTTTTGGAAAGTGAGCTACTCACCTGGATCTACGCCAGTAATCCAATTTATACCAGATAGGCCAATTTTAGCTTAAATCAAGTTTTTGATCGAATACACGTATAAAATAGAATATCAAGTTAAATTTTGTTTGACAACAAAATATTGTAAATAACCAATCGAGATCAAAACATAGAAGAAATTGACATGCAGCAACGCAGCTAAATGTGGTGATCATTAACATACTATCGTGAACATTAGCCATTGACTCCCAGGTTTTGCAAGTTTTCACCATCTTTGAAAAATATAAACTTATGAATAAGGGTGGAGAAAATTAAATTACAGGAGGGCTATCCTTTTAACAAAAACGCCATGCTATAGTTTCCATGCACGATGTACCACCACAGATATTAATCCAATAAGCAGAAACAGAGTTAGGTATTCACCACTGGTCACCAATTCCAGAACTATTTTGGCAAAGCTTCCACTACGTTCTCCTAAAAGGATAGGATTCACATTCTTCGCCTATGTGTCTGTCATTATCTTTCTCATATATCTCATCCAGGGTCTTCCTCTATAGTTCTTTCCGTTAACTTCTCTCTCAACAATAGTTTGGATCAGGTTTTCGTGTCTCATAGTTTTCTCCGGTACCATAATTTCTTCTTCTCAGAGTTTTTATTTCGTTTATTTTTTCACCCATATATTTCGATCATCTTGGTTAGATATTCGAACCGTCCATATTGCCTTCACCATTCTTCTTATCAGTACATCATTTCCATTGCATCAAGATTTCTTCCTTCTGCTGATATTACAGCTCATTAGCGGATAATATAAATCAAATTTTCCAAGAAAAAGTATCAATGTGGTATTGCCTGTGTAGGGCAATAGCATCAATCGAAATCCATTATCCTGACAATATATACTTACATGACAATTTGTAAGTTCCTTCCTTGGATATTTTTTCAAAACGTGAGTGTTTTGGGAACTCTAATGTAAAAGACCACAAAAGCACATTCCTACATTTATGGATTTCAATGTTATTGCAAACAAAGGAGAAATATTGTTTTCCCTAAAATATTGTATTTGTTTTAGTATAGTAGCATACTGATACAACCTCCTTTACCACATTCTAACTCTCATCAGGTCTTGAATACCAGATATTAAGAAATATCAGCATCTATTCACCTATGAAGCCAAGAAAATGCATGCAATCATGAACTTGTTTTGCTAAAAAATATAATTGATTCCATTTTGCAATTGAGAAAAACCCAACATTTACTTTCCATTAAATATCATGGAAAGTGAAGTAAGTCTCCACAGCTTATTTTAATGCTTCTTAAAAGAAAACAAATTACACACAGTTACACATTTCCTATTACAATTCAAGGGGTGGCGTGGAAGATAAATGCGTAGAACATTTGACTACTGACAGAGAGTCCTGGGCTCAAAAGTAGGGGATGTCTGTGAAGAACCCCACCAAAAGTCAGTCTTCAATTTTTCGTGCGAGATGTTCCTAGTATTTCTCTACTCCACGTATATAGTATGTAGAAGGATATTTACTGACGCCTACCCTGATGTGTGAATTTTAAATGTACAGCTTAGTTCATGGTCAGATTTAGCGATGTGAATCTTCGGGCCTATTCCTATCGTGATTACAACTTACAGAAGAAGAAGAAAGACGTCACATTAAGGAATTAATTCTTATTCAAGTTCACATTTCAGATATGTCATTTTATCAGGGTTACAACGGCGAAAACGTGGGTTGAAAAAAGCAAGAAGTAAAGCAAGAAGAAAAAAAATTATATATCTGAAGTCAAGTATGATACTCCACAGCACATTCAGTAACTATTAGTAACAGTATTATAATTAAATAACATAGGTAGTTATACATGTGAACGGGCGTATCCCATGGTTTAAAAAAAACTAGGTACTCTAAATTAAACATAAAAAGAATCAACTGCGAAGCTACCAGAACATACAACTGCAAATAAGATAGAATAAATGAAGAAACTATTGCGTGAAGTTTGACATTAAGACTGACATTTGTTTTCCAACTACAAAGGAATGCTTTCAAACTATCATCAGATAGGGAATAATGGATAGCACCAGTGAAACAAAATTCAGTAATATACCAACGTTCCAATAAGGTAAAGCATGCATTACAAATGGCATATTATTATCAAGCATCCCTTAAGAATGCATTATATAATAACTCAAATTGATATTCGGGAAATCAAATGTATATGCAATGCAACAGTTTTGTTTCCTCATCAAAATATATATGCTTACAGATCCTACATGATGCCTGGACAATTAACCATAATTTTATATAAAATATTTGAGCATTAGTTATTATCTTCCCCCTTGAATTTTTCAGAGAGATATGGGATGTGGGTTTCATCATCTAAGCATTATCATTTCCATTCTTATAACTATATCTCAGAATTTAAAAGGACAAAACATAGTATTATCTTTGAAATTTTTTATGATGCTATATTTGTATTTTGAAATAGCTGGTGATAAGAAAATTTGGATGAGGATCTAGATCTTTCTCGTCAACAATTAAGCCTGGGGGTATCCTAATCCTAAAATACTCTAAATTATCTTTTTCTTTAAACGCATTTTGCTAGACGCAGATGATACAAAAGAAAAATGTTCCACTACTATGAATTCAATTTCACAAAGTTCATGGCTTAACACGGGGTTAATGGTAAGGTAGTGGGTAAGTAGACTCAATACTCTATCCAGTCTCCGTGTGCATATTCGGGCATTCCCGATATGAATTATTAATGAATAATTAAATTCAGCTGTAAATATAGGAGTAAAAAATTTTACTCTAAATAAATTTTTAAAAACACTATTGTTTTTATTTCCTTCCTATTTATACTTGGAAATTCTTCGCCTGTCACCACGCCTCGATGAACCTTAAAAGGTACGCTAGATTATCGTAGATATATTTTTCAAATAATTTACCTAAATGAGAGTTGATATCATTCTGAGGTGATGAACTAAACTTTTCAAGCCACGTATTTACGTTCATTCTTCTAATCTCTTATTTTATATGGGCAGTATGATTAGGTAGCGATTTAGGATGGAAACCATTGATAGAATTAAATTAAAATAATTAGAGGAAACTGAAGATGTTTGAAAGGGTAACAAAAACATGGTGAATGAAAAAATAGTCCTTTTGTATTAAATAAAATCGCTAGAACGGTTTTCACGATACAGCTAATACGATTGATCTGTACTCGAGCAGAAACGGAAAAGGAAAGGCAGAAAGAATTCGTAAAAGGGTTAAAGAGAATATTCACGCTATTGGTCAAAGGGGATTAGGGAAAAATGGCTAGCGAGCGGACCGCAAAAAAAGAAAGAAGACCCGGAGTGAGCGAGTTCAATTAGGATTCGACTATGGGCGCCACTATAGGAATTGAGAGGAACGGTTAGGTTCTAGATTATGAAGTAAGATCAACATTACGTGCGAATCCATTATTAAACCCGTAAAATTAATAAGCTCAGATGAGTGAAAAATTCAAATTAACTTCAAGTATTAGCATATTATAGTATTTAGGGTATTACTGATAAATTTTTCCCCTTTTAGATCAAAATTTAATATTATATCAATGAAAACTTTTAATTACTTTTCAAAATTAGCAGACTTAATTCAATACAAATATACTCAAAACACAGAAAAAGTAAGAAAATAACAAGAAATATTTCCCACGGTTATATCGCCTCAACATAGCACCATGCTCTTCTTGCTGCCATCTGTTGTCATGTTCCCTTCTCCCCGCCAACATCATTGTTGAGCCAATGGCTACCAAGATCTTTCTTCCTCCGTCTTCTTCCCCACTAGTCAGTTTTCTTACTTCAATCTTCATTCTTCTTATCTTTGTCTTCATTATTATTTCTTCCTTTTCCACTCTTCTAAAACCTATTTCGCATCAACAATTCTTGGTGCAATTCCAATTTATGTTTGGAAGGACAAATAAAGAGCAGAGTGTGCATTCATCTTAATCACTTTATAACGATCCAGATGGCAATTTCAGAGTAAAACATGTTACACTGCCTTACAAAGTAAAGTACACCAAGTCTGACCGTGCCGTTGCACACAACGTTTGACAGGTAGAGCTTTGCGGGAAGGAGGCGGGCGAAACTCAGCGAGAGAGGTCGAGGGGACATCCGTTACTAAGAAATGATGATGAGTGATACTCATGGTGCAGAATTTATCGGCCAAATACCAGCGTCCAAAACTGGATAATAAACTGGCCACCTGTGTTGGAATAGCATCGCAAGCATGGAGGCATATGAGATGTGGGCTACCGCTTGCGTTTCTACAGACTTTTTCCGCATCGAACTCATTATTAGCGTATTCTAAAAACCTTTCTTCGTTTCGAATAAAACACAGCGACATATTCTGAAATAACGTCAAGGAAAGTGCTACACGGTTTTTAAAAATTTCATTAGCCCCATATCCTTTAAATAATGATATGAAGCATGAGTAAGGATCAATGAACACAATAACCTTTTCTGAAATACAAAAGTTATCACAGTTTGCAGTCAGAAAGATTCTTACAGAGCATCACATATGGTTACCTATAGAATATGAGATGTCAATGCAACTTTAACTGAAAAAGGATCTCCTTCCCTCTTCCTCACTTTCATGTTCCTTTACGGAAATAAAAATTAAGTAGTAAGTGGTAAGGAATTTGATGATATTTTCTGTAAGATCGTGATGATCGAAACGCATCCTTGCTTGGATAAAATCTTGGAAATAAACCAAATCAACCTAACAGTTTTATATAACTTCTAATTAAAATAAAATAGCATTCTATCTTGTGTAACAGTTTATTTTGTACATAATGGTAAAATTAGCACCTGAAGTTGGTATTATTAACATTCTTTTATTAGATAATGTAATACGAGGTTGAATAATACATGTATACTAATATTACAGAGAATATTTTCATTTTTTTTCAACATAAAAGCTAACAGCCTATTGGCTGTGCTATGAATTTAATCGCTTAAACGAGATGTCTATGTCATGTAGTATTAAAAAGTACATTAAAATGTAGAATGGTGGTTTATTTTACAAGTATTGCCGAAAGAGTCTACAATATAGGCATAAATATTAGGTAATCTAAAAATATTTACCAGGTGCGTTATACAATAATAAATTAGCCATACATGTACCTATATGGAATTTATTTATTTATGCTATTGTCCTCTTCCCTATTAAAGAGTCTGCATTTAAAGAGAATCAGGATACAAAATGCACAACAAGTTATTTCTTTGTTTAACTTGGTAATCAATTTATTGTAATGCCTTCAAATCTAACTTTTTGGAAAAATTCTTCGTCAGCCATTTATCGATAGTGACAACAATATATCCAAAATATGTCAATTTCCTGAGCAGTAAATGAATGAGTATATGAAAAAAAATTATGATCAGAAAGTAACCTCTTAAATTTAGTCAACATCATGAATAAGAAACATTACCACTATGTTTTAGTGTTATAAAATTGGCCTTTGACGAATAGTTAAAAGTATTTACCTTTGAAGAGATGAATTGCAATACATGTGCATTATCGATAAATGAAGTAAAAGAAATTCACTGGATCGTAGGATGAAAAAGTGCTTTAAAAAAGAAAATTGCTCTAGGTACTCATTCATTTCCCCTTCATAAATATTAATCTAGATCGTAATATCTGGAGCAGAATATAACAGAAATAAAACGAAAAGGAAAGTATGACAGCCTCATAGACGACTTTATTAGCGCACATGTGTCTTTGAAAAATGAAATATGATCTCCAGGAAATTGGAATGAGAAGTAGTTGAAGGTAGATATAATTAGCAATCAAGGCACCTCAAACCAAGGTGGCCTCGGATCCCTAACTCGGCCCACTTAATGGTGCTTTGGCAAGGTAGCTCTATTAATCTCGTTGAAATATATTTTTGATATAAAGACGCAAAGACGTAGGTACGTCTAAATGATACCCTGTAAGCTACCACTACTGTGTGTTACAAGGGTTGTTTCCTCAACATGCATGCGTAGTAAAAAATATGGATTTGTTCATATGCTAGCGACAAACGGAGAGGTCATACAATGAAAACTATGGAAGGACATTCTATCAACAGTTTTACATGCATCATATAACTGACAATATAAAAGTACTCTACGCATGCAAGACTAGCTGCTGGTAAGGGTTGCAATTAAATAAGATAAAATTGAGAATACTAACTACGCTACTTAATATAACATATAGTGTCCTGAGTGCTACCTTTAGCAATTATTCTGTTCAAAAAACCTATCCGTTCTACATTTTATTTTCCTGTTCTTATTTAAGTATTTTAGTTATTTTTACCAAGAGATAAGTGCTTTTGCTTACACCAAATCGAGCTAACCACCTCTACACCCATTTTTAGCTTTCGTTTATTTCTTAACCTCATACACGCAGCTCATAACGCAAAATATAAGTTGCCGTTCTAATCACTTTCAAAGACGGAGTGACGTTACATAATTTCTCTGTCATTCCGCCGGTCCAGACAAAGCTCTAGTATCAACGTAAGAACGATCACTGGAACGAAAATGAAACAGTATCAGGGGGCAGGATGGAATTGATGGAAAAAAAGAAACTCTCGGCCTGTCCTTTGCAGAAGAATCTTACGTTTGAAGAGATAAATAAGGTCCCACTGATGGATTTCTTCCCGATTCAACCTACGTGTGTGTATGTATGCCTCTCTGTCCGTCCACTCTCCTTTACGGGAGCGGGAAAGGGATATAGAAGAGATAAGACGATGGGAGGCATTATACGAATTCTTGGGAGGAGACAAGAAATCCGATTTATTCTCGAGAAAATAAAGAAATAGAAAATTTCGAGAAGCGAAAGAGTTAGGTTATCAAAGTAGGATGAGGAAATGAATGAAATAGCATTTACAAACAATTGTCACCGTATGAGGTGGGTAGGTGCGTTGGGTACTTGGGTATAAACAGAAGACCTATTGATAGCTACACAGGAACATTTTGAAACGGGATTGAGTCCCTGACTTTGGGGTCTAAAAAACAACTCGATAAAAATAAAGTATATAAAACACCGTCATGCAGGTTACGTATATTTTTAGCATTTTAATAATTCCTGTGCAAACATGAATGGATGGGAATTTTCTGTCGTTATATTTAATCCCAGTTTTCACATGGTCGGCATAAGCATCTTTCGCCAGAACTCTAGAGAGCGTAGTATTTTTCCTAAGAATACTTGAAGGTTGCCAAAGGGATTTTTAACGATTGAACGAGCAGAGACCAAGAATGTGACGAAATTTCACATTTTTACATACCAGCAGGCATACATAACACCAATAAGCATGAACAGGTGAACTGCATAAAGGTTTTTTCCCTATTTAAAGGAATATTATAAGCTCTAATAATTACTTAATTGTATTTTGACTGTGGTCTTAAAAAGTAGAAAAATTCGGACAAAATTAAAATCTTATTTAGGACACGCTGAATTAATTCGTCCTTTACGCCGAAGTCATTCTTTACAATCAATAAGATTAAGACCATCAGATCGCTAGCTTACAATCGTTTTTAATCAGTTACTTTGTGCAGTGGCTAAATCAAATGGGTAAAATGGCTTCTAATGTAATGAAATTATAGTGTTATGTTTAAAGAAGTACGAAAATTACAAGCGGTGTTTCTAAATGGAGTATACTTAATACTATGATATAGCATATGTCCATACAATATCTCAACGTGTGAATTTCAACTGAATTAATATTTAGATAAAATACGCTTTTCAGTTTCTTTACCATTCGACACACACACGATTTGATGTAATATCACTATAACTCAACCGTAGGTATCACTGCATCCTCCTGGAATCATTCAATCCTCCATAAATTAATGCCAAGTTAGTGATTCCACAGCGATAGGAGAGGCAGAAGAAAGGAGGTTGAGCATCATCAGGAGGAGATACACAGAAAACCATTGTTCCGTAACCTAATTGGCTCCAACACCTCAAATGAAAAATTTTTCAAGGCGGCCGGTCTACGTCTTAGCCAGCAACCAGGATTTTGCAAAGAATAAGCCAGGCAGAACGAGAGGCGAAAGCGAAAGAGACGAAGAGAAGAAAATATGGAGGGAAAGGGAGGGAGAGATGGTGCCAGTATGTGCGGAGTAGAGAGAGAGAGGAAAAGAATAAGGGGGAGTAGATGGGTAGATGGGAGGCACTGGGATTGGTTCGAAGAGGGAAAGAGAGTGCAAACTCGTTGAGGCGAGAAGAGAGTGGAAGATTGAGGGAGCGAGTAGGATACCGGGGGTGGTCGCATGGTTATTGCGGTCGACGCTGCGTGGCTATTGCGGTCCTCGGAATCCAAATCCCTTTAGGGAGCCATAAATGTGAGATGGAGAGATAGAGAGAGAGGGGTGGAAGGGGAAGTGCGGGAAGAATGGAGGAAGAGAAGAAGGGAGAGAGACACGGAATAAGGAGAGAAGTATTTTGAATGCATAAAGGCCGAATTGGTGGAAACTGCCTGTGATGTGATGCTACAGACATCCTCATAGGAGTAGGAGAAAGGATTCCGCTAGGGGTTCTTAAAATTATTCCTGTGATGCAATATGAAGTAGAACAGTATAAAATAGAGTGAGATAAAGAGAGATGAGAGAGGAAAGGAATAATGGCTGTATGAACATATAGAAGAAAGAAGACAAAGCGAGGGTAAAAGATGGTTCACCGCACATTTTATCTTTAGACATGAAAATTCTCTCCCTCATTTAAATTTCTTTTCCTTGCTCCATCCTTCCCAATGACTGGCAGAGAGAAAGCCATCAAGGAATGAAACAGCTGG
This sequence comes from Calopteryx splendens, assembly GCA_002093875.1. Classification (NCBI taxonomy): domain Eukaryota; kingdom Metazoa; phylum Arthropoda; class Insecta; order Odonata; family Calopterygidae; genus Calopteryx; species Calopteryx splendens. The sequence continues at coordinate 80,741 of LYUA01000386.1, forward strand.
AGCCGTCAAGCGTAGTAATATTTTCAGCTCTGAGGGAAGATTTATTAAAAAAACAATTCGTCCACGTTAGCAAAACTTGAATTTAGGCGATTCACTCCGTATATCATCATCATCTATGGCCATCAATTCTGGAATCGGTTTTTATGCGGCTAGCTCTACTCAACACCCTGCTTCTTCCAGCTATCACTACGTGAAATTACCTAATCTCATTAAACCTTAGAGTTAAGAGGAAAATTGTAAATGTCACGTTATTTCGTCTTTCTATTTAGCCAATCGATGCCTAGGCCTTCGAAGTGTTTCCTCAGAATTTGAATTCCTGGAAATTTGAAACTAAAATTGTTAATCTTCATGAATGCTAAAGGAAGGGAAGCTAAAGCTAAAAACTTCAACTTCTATAATTAATAAAAGGAATTGTCAACGTGGCACTGACTAATCCGGGTCAAATCTTTCCCCGCATTATAATAACCACTAATTAATTTCTCTCAGAACGACTGAGATAGCCCTCCACCTTCCTTGCTTCTGCCTCCACAGAAGTCATCCCATCACCCCACTCCTTCTTTGTCTTCATTACCATTGCAGAAAGGAGGAAGAGGAAGTTTAAGTCATTTTATTTTTCCCCCCACACAGATATTCACACTTTCTCGAATTCCAATTTCAATAACCTAATGGGGGGGTATTCTCTTCCCTCCCACAAAATTTGGCCCTTTATGGCCTCCCTAAGTTGTCATGCCCTTCGTTTGATTGCCATTATTGCGCGACAAGGGAGATACCCTCCAGCATAACCGAATGATGTAAATGTGCATGGGAGTGCAAGAGCCAAAAAATCGTGGAAACGAACTACGATTAATAAAAATGGTGAAATATCTAAGTGATAAATCAAAGAAATCATCATTCGATGAAAATGTGACGGTTGTTTAAAAGAATAATTGAAAATTCATGGTCATACTTGGTTAATATTCCTTCGAGTTATTACTTCAACAAACTCAAATTTTAATATTAAGCACTCACTATTGTAAATTTTTGCTTTCAAAATTTCGACCGTCTTTGAACGACCTTAAAACACTGAATCCCGTTCCTCTATTAAAAAGTTTATTTAGTTTTTAGTACACAGGATTTTCGGATAGTCATTTCATAAATAGGTTAATTAAAAGATTGAACGTGTTTTTGTTGTCTTTTGAGGAAACCAGTTAAGGAGACATAACTGTTTAAAAAAACAAGCTAATTAAAAATATTGCCTTAAGAGAATTCACCTTAAAAAGGTTCACTGGAGGAGACCCGTAGGTTCACCTAAATAGTAACTTTTAATAAACAAAAAACATCACTAACATTCAAATGAGTGATTCAACTTGACGCTGGCGTTGAACTATATTTACGTTTCCTATCTAGATGGTTAAAATGCAACTTCAGAGGTTTTCGTAAGATCATTAATGATTGAAGGGAATGCCTCCTTATGCATATTGTTAAATCAGTGTTTAAGGTGATAACTATTTCAATAATTATTTTCAATGTAATATAAACACATCGCATTGATAGAGTTTTTACTATTGATTCTAAGCTGGGTTAGAGATTACAACGAGGGGAAAAGCTTGTATATTTTCCTTAAGTTACTCAAATGTTAATAAAGATCTCCCAGTCAACCTTCAAGGTAATCGTGTAACCTGCAGAAATTTTGTTTCAGTGATTACGCATACCTTTCGGGCCCCACTCGTTTAGGCCAAATATCCCTGAAACTTGTGTAAATCCTCTTTAATGCTCTAAAAAAATTAATCTTTTCAATTAATTGGATGGCTGAAGAGATCCTGTGGCTAACGTGGTGTCAGCCACTTGCATTTCTAAGTCCTCACGGGATGGGAGACCTACCTCCCTTAATCAGAAGAGTACACTCCCAGGCATGCATTATGCTTCCATTAAAAGCTACGCCTCCCCCTATGCCAGGTTTTTCCGCTCATTAACTTTCAATTGCCTTTGCCTCCTCCCGGGGGAAACTCTTTCGACATGAACTGGATTTCCCTCTTGTCCCTCCATTTCATGGGGTCATACATGGTCGCCATCCCTTCCTGAGAAGTTCAAATAATTTTCTCCTCACGGAGTCTCCAGATTCCTCTTCTGGTATTTTCCACCACTTTTTAGACAACATGTCCTTAATCACCGAATTTGTATATTTTATGGCAAAAAGTATAAATTAAGTGGTTTGCGTTACATCGTCTTCGAGATAACCCAAAAACTACGGAGGGCAATGCATTATTTAATTCCCAATCATATTTACAGCAACGGAACAAAAAGTGAAAGAGACGGTAAAAATATGGTATATGGCTTATGCATTGACATAGAAGGCATATACGTGAATAAATGTTTCTGCCAGAACGTCCCTTCTATGCTTCTTGTTCGCCTTCCTATATTTAACTCAAAAATCTGAAATGCAGTTTCATAATTGAAAATTGAGATCTAATGAAAAGATCGAGGTCGGGATTTTTAGATTTAAATTATTATTATGTTGAGCTCATAAAATTAATTTAATCATCCACTTTATTCTAATTTATA
>LYUA01000386.1:156476-172383 GCA_002093875.1 Calopteryx splendens
TAGTCGCGGTCCTTTTTTCGTTGTCTCGTTCCTTTTTTCGTTGTCTCGTTCCTTTTTTCGTTGTCTCGTTCCAGTGAAGATAGCTATTTTTCTAGGTTGTCTTGTCCCAGAATATCGGAAAATTATTCGCCCTTGCCAGGAATCGAACCGGCGACCTCTCATGTTTCATTTCCTACTATAAATTCTTTAATCAAGTTTTGATTAGCAATCGAAATGAACAAACAGATCCTGAATAACTCATCAAACAGACCATCCACCAATCTCTGACCAAGGTTCCTGTCAGTTCCATCCATCAGGAGACGCGGCAAATGTTTTAAGGCGACACGGTACATCAGCAGATTTTCAGCGTTCAGTTCAGTTCAAGATCGTCTGGCAACACCTTTTTGCAGCATACTTCTTAAGAATGTTCAAGAGCAGTTGGGGTCAATTTTATAAAATCACCACAGCATGCCCTTTTTCTACGTGGAAGTCGTACATCGACGTGGAAGGTTGTCAAGATTTGGGATCGTACTCGATGGGCGTTTAACGTTATTTGAAATGCTGGAACTACTCATGGCTTCCTACTTAAAAAATTCTCTCACTAAAAAGGTCAGTTACAACATCTGAAACCGTATGTTGTTTTTTGAAACATCTTTTTACCTACATTTTACACACTCCGTATTTTGAAACATCATTTTACGCAGGAAAGTTGCTTCCCGAGATACTTCCATTATTAAACGCGCTGAAAATCGGCAGGGGTACTAAGCACCTGTTCACTCCAAAGCATTTTGCTCAATGAGTTAATTGTTTTTGACTTTATGAGACAGTTTGTAATAAAAAAAGCTTAGAATCCCCGCTACATATAGCTAATCACGATATTACGCTGTGTTGGTTAATTAGCAGGCTATTTAAAAATTTCGGCTTCTTTTTGGAAAGGCTTCATTAATATTCGTATAAAAAACCTTCCCATAGTCTCATTAAAGACAAACATACTATAGCATATAAAGGAAGATCAAAAAGAAAAACTTTTTTCAAATATATGCCTTAAAAAATGACAAAAAATTAAGAAAATTAATTTTAATACCATTTTCTGTAACACATTATTTAAAAAGGAAAGGAGAATAAGTAAAAATTCAGAAAGAAATATTATGTAATATGGAAGAAGGTAGTGAGCAGTATTAGCGATGGTAGTTGAATAGGTTAATACACATGATTGGATCTACGTAGGTGGCAGGTAATTAATTACTTATTCTGGGGTCGTTTTAGAAAAAGATGGAAATAAATCTTATTATGAGGCTTAGTAATGTTAGATACAATGAGAAAAGATATTACCACCAGTGGTTTAGACGCCTTTACCAAAGCTGTGCGATTTTTTCGAGCACAAGACATACCTGGGGAACCACAGAAACAGCCTCCCACCCCACAATGACGTTTAACTTCCATACACCCCTGGGCTATATGCCACATATATAACAACATCCTTCGGGTTGCTCTCTGGGTTTAAATCGCTACCACATGACACTGAAGACACTTCGCTAGTAACACCGACCATTTTTAAGATTGTTCTTACATTTTAACTATAAACAAAAGCAAATTTTTGACTTTTGAAATTTATGAAAAGGTGCTTTTATGGGTGGTTGGTTCATGAATTACCTCAAAAGTAGGATTGGTGACAGTGAATCTCTGATCCTTAACCCATGGTCTCTACTGAAATGGTTTGGATGTTCCATAATTTGCAACCATTCTAGTACCAATCCAGCTATCAGTACTTCCCCTGTTGAGATGACCTTCACACAGATGATATTTAGGTATGTCGTGGCCTCCTGTAGCCATCGTGCGAATTAAACCAGGAGAAGGAATACCAGTTCCATTTGATTTTACCACTTTAATCAATCAGCAGTAATATGCCTTAGGAGGCCAAGAAATTTTAATTATGCATTATAAAAAAATATGAAGCATTCATTTCACTGAGTCCACCGATTTGTTAGAGAAAATTCTCAGATCCTAAACTTGCATTCAAATAAGTCCTAAATAATTCCAAGCCGTTAATGTTCTTGAAAAGTGATTGATTATGGGGACAATTAAAATTCTGATATTCTCATAATTACAGATTCACCTAAAAAGATCTTCGGAAACTTGCCATTTTTTGTCCAGCAAGATGTACGTTATAAATATTTACTTTGCAGATATCACCATTCTCTCTAGCTGATCATGAAGAGAGAGTCTGAATAACAATTGGTCTCGTTGTTTCATTTTTCTATGTAAGGTGTCAATTTAAAGAAAATAAAGATAGAAAACGTGAACAACAACATTTATTACTTGATGATGGATCAAAAACACGGAAAATCTACTCATATGCTGACGAGAATTTTTCACATTTCTCTCTAAAGCTATCTGTAGTGAATGTCAATTGTGTTAATAGCCCTTTCATTCTTTGGTAGCTAGGGAGAATAAAAGGATAAAACTTCAATGGAGAAAAAACTGCCAAAGAGATTTCTCCAAGGGATTTTATATTTAAATAATTATAATCATTTACTCCGAAGGTCCACAGTTTTTTTTTTTCATTTTATTCTTCCCAATAGTCATCTTAATAATGGGAAACCATTTTCATTTTTCTATACATGAATAGAAACTTTTAGTTCTATAAAAATTAAAAACTTGTATTTTTTGGACTATCCTTAAATTGCGCAAATATTCCAAGGCAAAATCTCCCATGCTGTGGCCGCTATTAAAAACGCCATAAAGAATTCACCCAGTCAGCTTAAGATTTATTATTGACGTTTCACCTTATCACCTTCCATATTCATCTACAATTCTTCTATCTAGGCTTGAAGTCCATACTTCGCAAGCAAAGCCACCGCGGTCACCACAGAGCGGCTGCTGTGGTTTCTTAATATTCCCTCTCTTTCTCTAATAATTTTCTTCCGAACCTACATGAGTAGGTGTGCCTATTTCCCCACTAAAGCCTACCACTAGCCCCACCCACAACCCTCAGCCATTCATCACTTGATAATTCTCTCGAGCGTCTCGGGAATGGAGCCCGCTCCACTCTCTGCTCCCTTCCTCACCCTTACCCACAATTCTCACCTCCACCACTAATAGACGAAGTATTTCAATTGCTATTTAAATCGCATGCAAATTTTACCCGAGGGTCATCCCAATTTTATCGGGCAGAATTTGAAGATCTTCATCAATTGTGATCTTCTTTATGGTTCAACCATAAAAATATGACCGGTTCAAATGCAGGGGAAGGAGAGTGATCTTTCCGTTAATCCTACGGATTTTAGAAGCATTTCATAAATTGATTATTTCATTTATTTTCCCTATATCAAAATATTATAATGTCTTGGCTTAAAAATTTTATTTAAAATTCCTAATAACATAATTTTTCTTGTAATTCACAATAGATATTTTTAAAATAGCAATATTTTCTTTTTCAATTACACACTTAGTTCTAAAAAATGAAGAGACAATTTTTCTAAGCGACTTCGGGCTTTTTAGCTAGCATACCATAATCTGTAAGAGAGGCAATTCCCACACACATTAGCGAAATTTTACAGGAAAGATTTAACTTTTGTATTGAAACCCTCTTACGCCTACTGCCTTGGTTTTGTGGATGGACTTTTGCGTCCCCATGGGAAAAACTGGAGGTAGGAATGAATGTAGGAGCAGAATTAATCTTGCATTACTTAGCCGGTTAGCTAAGGATTAAAATCATTTTCGAGCCCATAACATAACCATTGCGATAGTTATTGGAATAGAATCAACATGTCACAAAACAAAAATTAATGAGATTCTCAAAAAATAGATAAAATAAGTTATTCATTAATGTTGGAGAGCAGAGCAGGTAGGACAAATCACATATTTATGAAATATTTTTGGACGAATATTGACGAGTAGTAATGAATTAAAGGGCGGAATTACTATAGACAGATAGGAGGAGAGAAGGGAGGCTCCCTGAAAGAGAATGGAGATGAAGAAAAGGACTTTTAGTAAGGATATAAAGAAAAGATTACTGAAAGCATTGATGAGGAGAGTTGTTTTCCATGACTCACACTTGGCCACAGAAGCAAGAGGATAAACTCAGATGGGAGGTTATTGAGATGGGGGTGAGGATAAAAATAGAGATAATAAAATGGACACAAAGTAAAAACAAAGGAGGAGGTGTTAGTCATGGTGAGTGAAAAGAGAAGGCTGTTTGGTATAATTTGAAGGGGAAAGAAAGAAAATGTTTGCGGAGGAGACATAACGAAGTAGTGGACTGTAGAATAATGCAATAGAGTGAAAAATGTAGGCGAGCCATGCAGAGGAAGAAAATGAAATAGCGTTTTGGGCTTCATGAAAGAAGTAGAAGAATTAGGAATTGAAAAATATTAACAATACGGAATTTTGTGACATCAGGTGGGGTTTCAAATTAAAGCAGTTCTTATTTCATGAATTCATAAAAGAAACCTAACCTTACCTCTCTTATTACCTCTGTTAATATGGTTCTTTATTTAAAATTATGCACTTAGGTCTTCCAGGTGCGCAGACGCAGATGATTCAGCGGTAGCCAAATTTTCATTGACACATGCTTTTATAGAAAAATTAGTCCTAGTAAATTCGTATCCCAGCACTAATTTTATAAATGAACAATTTCAAACACTGTACCCACAGAGAGAAATCAACATTAAATGTTCACCTCCGTTAGGAAAGAAAATAGTAGAAATACCATTATTTTTGTTTTTTTATGACCAAGCAGTTTTGAAGAGCAGCATTCAGGTTATGAATTTCTTTGACAGTAGAAAGTAACATTAAGCCATTATACTTTTCCACCTCTCCCAAACTCCAACCCTACCATTCACTTTTAACAGCGATCAAACCCTCCCTCCCCCTCAGGACAACACCCCCTCTATCAACCACCAATGCGAGAGCCCATCTAGCATCCTTAACCTTTATTTCCTGTAACGATCTGAATCCTCACAGAGGCGACTCTCCCCGTTTTCCTTTTTCTCATCTCTCACCTCTTCTCTCCGCAAAATAATCCCCCTTCTCAACTTTCCCATTTCCCTACCCTCTGAAACCTCAGCTTGTTGGTTTTATGTCCGTAATTGGGTCTGCGACTTTCCTTCCCGCCTCTGTGTTTTATCTTGCTCCCTCTTGCTCATTATACCAACTAAAACTTTCCTTTCACTTCCTTCGTCTCAACACAATTCCCGTCCTTTTCTACTTCCATCCAATCATTACTCCAACTTTCTATTTAGCCGCCTTCATCCACCTGCACTGCGCTCCCTCTATTTTCATTCCCACTCGTCATTTTAAACCTTCCCTCCTTTGCGGATTAACATGACATCTCGCCGCTATAATCAAAGTTTTTTCTCCCCTCCCTTCCGATGAGAAACAAGAAAGGCTACCCGGTTTTGATGATCTCGCTTCCCTCTTTCAACTCCCGGTGAACAAGCGAACCATCCTGCACCGGGACAATGAGCACCATTGGATGGCTTCAATATATGTAAGTCGGACGTAAAAAAAAAACTTGGATCAACTTTCCATTTTCCAACCTCTAATAATTTCTTTGAATTTCCCGCACGGGAGATGGATAATATTTTCCAATTATTTTGGTTACCCGTAGCAATTGAGATAAGTAGCCACATTGTTTGAAAACTTATTATGAAATCCAACATTACGAGTATCATTTTTTTTTCTGCCTTTTATCGTCTCACACAGATCTCGAAAATTAATTAATCAATGTGAAATGGTTTTATGTTCACCTCTAAAATGCTACTTATACAACGTTCATGTAACTGCCATGACCGATGCAGAGGAAGTATAATTTTAGTCTATTGGCTAAAATTATACTTCCTCTGCACTGTGAAAAATCTCAGTACACAGTTTTTTTAAATTTGGTCTTATAGGTCTGAAAATCTTCAAATTTGGTTATGCTCACTCCACAAGGTAAGTTCAAATAATAAATTGGCTGTAGTCTTTAATTATTTAATTAATTAATGAAATTCTTTTCTTTTTTAATTTGAGTTCAATTTACTAGATTAAATAAAAATTTCAAACGTTTTGAAAAACAAATCAGCAACATTCTAATGCGCATAATTTTGTTGAACACCAAAATTTAAATCATCATGACACAAGGTCTAAGACGAGTGAATTAGAAAGAAAATTAATAAACATATAGTGGAGACCCTGAACACATGGAAGCTCGAATTATTTTTTTTAACTTTGGTACGATGAATCTGGACCTAAGAAGCAAATTGGCTTATGTTCACCATTCATTATTTTCATAGAGCTAATAAACAGTAAACTAAATGCTTTTTAAAACCTTTTCTAGCACTGTTTATTTAAATATTATTTGAATATTTTTCAATTTTTTTAAACTTAAAATTATTATAAATTTCAGATTACAAACAAAAGACTATTAGGAATCCAATTGTACAATTTGGCCAAATAGTGACCGTACACCCAACCGCTTCTGGGGTTCAGAATAAAGGAGAGCTACAGAAACCTAATACTAGTATGAATTATCAACGAAGATCATTTATTCATGGCTGTGCTTCCTATAACAAACGTAGGTTACCAACTGATTCGATATTTATAACTCATGAATTTTAAGTTACGGAGAAATTTCATTGCATAGTAATTTTACCTAAAGTAAACTATCAACGTTAAGTTTTTCAGTAAAAAAACTGCCAAACAGTACTAATTAGGTTTGCGTCATTGAACGGATTCAACAGTAACGTGCAAGGTGATTGAAAACTCGATCGTTTATTATTTACGGGTTTACACTTCAAATACTGACCATCTTTGGGTTTGACCATCTTTTTCCAAAAGTCAATAATGACTTTTTAATGAGTCAGTAATGAGGCTGGGAATACTATATCTAACAAATTCTTCTTCCTCTAAAACCTCCTATTTATGTATTTTAAGGTACATTGTTTCTATGTACCTTAGGTGATAAAGAGCTATTCCGCATATAATGCGTTACTATTATGCGTTATAATGCATTTTTTTAACACGTAACTCAAGATTTCCGTATCTATGCAAATGCTTGTTTTACTTAATATTTCATTTCCTCAAAAGCATTTCCTCCTTCAGGAATTCTTGATCCGTTAGCACGCATAATTTTGTTTTAATATTTTTATACCAGCTGCATTCCAGAGAAGTTATAAATCTGATATTCTGATAACTAAATGTAAGTAAGGAGACTATAAATAAAAATTTATTAATACGTAAATAAATGTTCTCTATTTATAAATTAATGTCTTGTAAACCACCCCATGCAGACGAAGAAGAAATGCTGAGAATAGTAGGAATACTTTTGCAAACTTAAATGTAATTTCTAATAATTTTACTTTTTATCAAAAAACTATACGGTGGAAAAATATTCATTTCTCTCTGGGACCTACGTAACTTAAGCCCTTGTGTCGGTGAAACATTAATAATGGCAATCTACCGATTAGGGTAGGTTTTTGATGGACACACGACCTCAACCATAAAATAACCCTTTCTTAATTTCCGCGTATTTTCCGTCGTCCTCTATTCAACTAAACATGCTTAATCTTTCCCTCCCTCTACCTTGCGTACCTAACATTCACTCTTCTATCACCATCTTCAACAATGCATCGACCCTCAGTTTGCCCTGGACCCATTATTCCTGCCTTCTTTGTATTTCTTCCAATAGCCTTCTCACCTCCCCTACCATGCGTAAGACCTCTTCGTCCGTTTTCCGTTCCTCCGTGCACTTCAATGGAGAAACATATTAGTACGAAAATAATCCTAGAAAACTACCAAAATAAATCGTAAAAAATCATAATGGTTTTAGAGCGTCCCTCTGCGTGAGGGTGTCTTTTGGTGACAACATTTTCTTCAGCCATCCTGCTGACGTCTTCAGGTCAGAAGTGGCGAGGCATCGGTTTTGTCCGTTTTATATAGGGGGGGGAATGGGATCCGGTTTAACCTCAGATTGAATAGAAAAATCGTATCTGGTTCAAAATATACCAGACGAACAGCTTATGTGCATTCTCTTTTTCAGCAATCGAATATTTCCTAGCCGTTTAATTTAAAATCACGAATAATCCAGTACTTGGATATTTGAATTTCTAGCTCCATCGATTTGTGTTTTGATTCATAGGTTCTCGAGAATGTAGGACTTGCAGAATAAAATATTGAACACCTATATTACACACACACATGTGTATGTATATATATTAAAACAGAATCTGAAGTAAGAAAACATAGAATAGAAGAGGAAACATTAAATTAGGTAAGCATTTAGACATAATACAACATATATTTGCATATTAAGAACCTTCTGTTACTGTAACGGAAGTTTACAACCGTTTTCTCATGTATTACAGTTGACCATGTTGTTCGTATTGTATCAACGTGTTTATTCTCTATTATTACGAAGTAACTTTCCATGATTATTACGGCTCATCGGCCCCATATTTTTTCAGTGAGCATTGAACTCATTTTGAAAAACTATTGATAATATTCATTCAATTAACTTAACTGAAAATAACTCATAATAGCACTATGTAAAATTTTCCCAGCGACCTTTGAATTAATGTTTGCTGTGAGTGCACAGTTATACCATATCTCCACGACATCTTTCAAAAGATTGGTAAGCTGAAGCTAATTTTTAACTTTTAAAATCAACTAACTCTTTCCCACTGTATTAACGTGTATATATGGTTGACTCATGAATACGATCGTGGTGCCTGAAAGTAGAGTAAATATCTTATTTGTCATGAATTATTTTATTTAAATAATTTTCCTCAAATTATTAGAAGGATTAAGGGGGAGATGAAGAGAGACTATACGTTGATATTTGACGTTTACCGAGAGGAGTCCAAGAGACTACAGCTTCACCGTATCCGAGAGGCATCTCCTCAAAGTAGATAGTATATCAGCCTAACACATAATTAGTGACCGTAATGCCGCAGTAACATCTGCCAGTCTCCGGGGTAGAACTAGTGCGGGAATACACTCCCCACAACATGCATGACATACACTGCTAATGACGTACCCAAACTGCCCGCAATTCATTTAAAGACCTAGACAGATGCGAATCAGTGAAGCAGCACGAAAGCACAATGCGCTAGTCATGATGTTACATTCACGGCAATAACACATCAAAAACGTAGGTGTTTAAATTTCGCGTTTGGATTCTCATTCTTAGCTAACAGCAGAGATGATTAAGCTTTCAATCTCAATGTGCTTAGTCTAGAAATATTAATTATATGACAAATATATTTAATGTTCCTAGCTAGAGAATCTGATTTATGTATGGGAATAATTAAAACCCCTTTCAAGTTTCTATGAAAATAGTACAGAGTTGGTACTAAATAGGCTGTCATTTCTACACATTAATCAAATCGCAAAAGATGGATGGTGTCGTTACATGTTGTCACGGAATTGAAATTGTATCAAATTCTGACAAATATATTCGTCTTATCGTGAAAACTAAAATAAAAATTTATATAGATGCACTTCATTCCCAATCACTTCTTTAGTAGGAAATAATATTTTACTTTGTACATATTTATTCGGGGCACGGTAGTCCAGTGGGTAGAGCGGTGAGCTACTAACCGGACGACCCGGGTACGGTTCCGGACGACGCCTCTGAGCACCCTCAGCTTCACCCAAGCTGCGTGACATTTTTCGCGTACCAGGTCATCCTGGGGAATCACAGGCGATACAGGGAAAGGAACTGCCCCCCCCCCCCCCCCCCCCCNCCCCCCCCCCCCCCACTACCTGATGTGTGAATTTCACACGCCGTTGGGGTAATGGGTGAGCTCTACCTCACCTAAAACCCCGCCCTTCTTGTTTATTACTGTAATGATGACATATTTACTAAAGTGCGTTTCCTGTGTATGGGTATTGTTTTTACTGCAAAAAAACCTCGGATCTTTTCCTCCCTCATATGGCCAGATATCTTGGCTGTAAACAACCTACCTCAAACTACTCTCTACGTAGGTTACTGGTATTAATATCACATTCCGCAATACAAGTGCCGCTTCTGGTTTGTTCTTAATGCCTACATCCTGCAGATTTCTTTCAGTGATGAATAAAACAATTTTCCTCCAAAAAATTAGACACCTATTTAGCAACAAATATTCACTACAATTAATCTTCGAAAAATACTGATTTCGGATCATTTAATAAACTATACGTTTGTAGCAGTGTAATCATAAAAAAATTGGGCATTACTAGCCGAGAAATCATAATGAAATTCGTCCGGGTCCGAATTAAGGGCTGGATGAAAGAATTTTTATCGCGCAGAGAAATGAGATACCTGTTGAGAATAAAGGAAGAGAGAGTTAGAGTTGGAGAGATTTTGGCTGGAGATCAATAGTTCAGGGAAAAATCAGGAAAATGGAAGAAAAGTAAATGTACTTCGCTACTATCGAATATTCATTTCACCCTTATCTGCTTCCCCTCCCGACACATTTTCACTCGCTTTCATTCTATTTTACATCGCCCATCCTTTTAAGAAAGCACACACAATGCGTATCCACCTCTGAATAAGCAAGCCGAATACCCAAGTTGAAAAAACACGGAACACTTGATGCTGAAGTGAACAATACCATGGTAATATTGAGAAGCAAGCTGAGCATATGAGAAAAGTGAAACGGGAATGGAGGACATTGAGAGTGAGGCAGCAGAGGGAGGATGAGACCAAGCAAATGAAAAAGTACATGGAAATACATGAAAGGAGATCGAAATGCTGGAAATGGATAAGGGGTGAGAATTAAAGGGATGCATAGACTGAAATGGCGTCTCCCATAAAGGAAATGGGTATTCTGCGGCGTGACAAAGAATGGATAGTGGATAAATTCACGTTGACAAAAGGATGTACAAACGTATGGTGAAAATGAGAAGGACACGAATAAGCTATAAAGGTTAGAGGGATGAATGCGAGATTTTATATAGGGATTTTAAGGAGAACAAAAAATGACTAATCAAACAAGCAACTGAAAAATAATAGGTAGTTATGTATTTGTTATCTGTCTTTTATTATAAACTTCAATTGGTGCAGTTTTCGGGGGAAATGAGTATTTTGAAACAATTTTAAAAAGTATGACAAGCATCATCTTTCTATTCTTGAACAACCTCACGAGCATAACTAGAATTTTCCGTTATCAAAGCTAAATAAAATAAAAATCGATAATAATCTTCTTGAAAAATACGATGCAAGGAAGACAAAAATCCAAATTGAAGTATGAAAAATGTCATGTCTTCTACATAGTGTAGTTAAAATAGCTACGTGTAAAAGAAAGGTTATTCATAGCTACTGAAGTGTATGAGAGATATTAGTGTCGGGGCGGTCAAATATATTTTGGGGCCCCGGGCGGACAGACCTTCATGTCCCTAAACGTTAAAACAATACCATATTGTGTCTAACACCATAGTTCTTCCTCAGCAATAGAACCTTTATCACAATGTCGGAAAAGACTTCCTGGTAGTACCTACCTCCTACGCGAAACTGTCAGGAATTTTTCGGTAGGACTTCTATTCTTATATTCTGGAGTCCGAAAATGTTATGAAAAATAGTTCGGTCGTGCTTCATCCAGAAAATAAAATACGGTAGTATCTGGACGGCACCCTCGTCGGCCGTTCTGCTCGCTCCATAGCTCGGGCCGATATTTTCCCGCGTTCATTCTTCATTTCTGACCTCGGGAGAAGATGTCGCTAGGTAATTCCTCAGAAATAAGCAGGATCTTGGCTAAAATTTGCGGGCTAAAGTGAAAAAGGATTCAAAAAAGTGATAAGAAATTCCTAGTTAAAGATTAGTGTCAACGAAACTGATGCTAAAACGAATCAATGCTCGTAAAAAAATCAACCCTTAAACTTACCAAAATGTTTTGTCCAACCATTCAATACTAAGAGAATATTAGGATACTGCTTTCACCAATTTGATTTTAGTTCAATTCCTGTTTTAATTGATGAAAAGAATCACGATCCCATCTTACAGCCTGAGTGCAGTTATCGGGTTCACAGACCACTATACCTCACCCACCAGATAGCGATGAATAGCGTATCAGTGGATAGGATAGTGGACCGATTTCGGACCCACCACACTCGGTTTACGTTACAATATCAGAGGGTACCTAAAAATAACCGGAATTTTTTTTAAAGCTTTGTATTTGATTTTTTTTACAAAACTACCTTATCACCTTCAAAGTACTCTCCATTACACTTAATACACTTTTCAAATCTGCGATTCCATTCCTGGAAACATTTTTCAAACTCGTCTGTTCTGATGGCCGACAGCTCCTGCCTCATTTTCTTCTTTACTGCTTCCACGTTTTACCGCTTCCACGCAAAACGTTGTTCTTTCATGTCCCTCTTCATTCGCGGAAAAAAAATTGCACGCGGCGAGGTCAGGTGAGTAAGGTGCCTGGTTCAGGGATTCATGTTGTTTTTTGCTAAAAAATTGGCGCATTGAACAACAGTCAAGCCAGTGGAAAACTTCATTTTCGCCTCGCCCCAAAAGAAGTTCGTCGAGTGAAATCACACATGCTCATTCGTTTCTTCGATGTGAGAGGGGAAGTCCATTCTGAATTCATCCCACCAGGTCAGAATTAATCAGGATTTCTATTTGGAGGTTTTAAAAAGATTTCGTAACAGTGTGCGACAGTAAAAGGCCCGATTTGTGGGTGACGAGGGACTGGTTATTCCACCATGACACTGCACCTGCTCATGTAGCCATTTCAGTGCGCTGGTTTTGTAAAAAATAGTAGAACCATGTAGTTAAATCTTCCAATAGATACAGCAGTATATTAGACGTATTTGTCACCAACATGGCAGAAGTAATCACATACATTGTATGCGAAGGCATCAGTGACCACAAAGGCATTTTTTTAATCAAAACTAAACACGCGAGAGTTACAAAAGAAAAACGTAAGGTTAACCTGTTCGATAAAGAAGACAAATGCTTTTGGGTAGAATATAAAAAGAACATGACCAGTATGCATCGAAAACTCAAAAACTCGCCACCGGAGATAATTAGAAATTATTTATTAACGCGACGGAATACAGAGGTATATTACACAAACGTAAACGTGATATTAAAGAGCCCAGATGGTACAAAGGATTAGTTATAAATATTTTGCGTCCCCAGAGAGTATTGCAATTTAGGTTTAAAAACAGTTTAAGAACTAGAGACAAGATAGCGATGAAACGAAGCAGCAACTTACATAATGTAGATCATTAACAAAAAATACTATGCGCAAAGCCCTCCGGATTTACAAATCTAAAATTCTATGTGGATACTTAAAGGAAAATGCTAAAACATTTAGCTCATGCGTTAGAGAAATACAACGGAAACGGCCAACGGTAGAATCTATAGAAGGGAAAAACGGCGAAAACATATCTGACAGCTCAAGTAAGGACGAAAAATAAATATTTCCAAAGCGTATACTCTAACGAAATAAACGCACCAAGTTACCTCCCACATACGCATCACGAACTTATGTGCGACATAACTATATCACGAAAAGAAATTGAAAAGCAGCACCGATATATAAAATCAAATAAAGTTCCTGGACCGGAAGAGATACCAGATAGAGTACTACAGGGGTTCGCCGAAGACATCTCGCCCTATTTAGATATAGTTTTCAATAAATCAGCGACATAAGGTTCGGTAACCCGCGATTGGAAGTTGGCCCACACAACCCCTTTCTAAAAAAGTGGTAATAGAAAAGATGCCCACACAACCCCTTTCTAAAAAAGTGGTAATATAAAAGATACCCACACAACCCCTTTCTAAAAAAGTGGTAATAGTAAAGATGCCAGGCCCAGGTGTAAAACCTTACAGCAAATAATTGTTATAATAATTGTAATAACATCATGGCATTTCTAGACAGTAGGAACACATTAAGCCGATACAAACACGGATTCAGAAAAAAACAGGCCATGCGAATCTGAACTAGGTCTTTACATGCACGACATACTCAAATCAGGAGAAAGGAACACACAGGTAGAAGTAGTATTTTTAGATCTCATGAAGCCTTCTAATAAAGCCCACATAATAAACTTACATACAAACATAAACCGTACGCTCTTAATGTAAAAGTAACTTGGATTAAAAAATTCTTTTCTTAGATCAGGAATTATTGATGGTACGAACTCAATTGAGGTGGACATAACATCCGGTGTCCCACAAGAAACTGTAATCGGCCTCCTGCTTTTCCTTAGGTATATACATTAACGACATAGGTTCCCACATAAACAGCAGCATAAGATTATTTACCGACGACACAGTGATTTACAGAGAAATAAAAAACTCAAGAAATAGCGAGTGACTCTTTACAACCTAGACACTATCTCAGATTGGCGTAATGAAATGGGTTTCGAATTAAATCTTAACAAATGGGCAGTGATTAGGTGCAGGGGTAGAAGAAACGGGATACGCGAATTTATGTATGTATTCGAGCCGAACTGCGAAATACAAAAGAAGTCAAATACTTATCGGTGAAACTCACTTCAAACCTTTCGTAGGGAACACACATTACGAGAATATGCGGGGCCGTAAAGAATAAAATACGGTTCATTAGAAGGGTGGTAGGTAAGTGCATTGAAAAAGTAAAGGAGAGATGCTATATCATATTAGTTATGCTAAAATTAGAATACTCATCAAGTAGGTATTTGGGACCCGTCGGAAAAATAATTAATTAAGGAATTAGATAAAGTTCAAGGGAGAGCAGCTAGTTTGGTAAAAAATTTTATGAGAAAATAGTATGACGAGATTGTTGAAGAAAATAGGATTTGAGACACTACAAGATGGGAGAGAATAAACAAGGCTAATACTTTTACAAAAGTACAGGCCAGTCGAGTTTACTCGTGACGTTGAGGGAATTATTATTGAGCCCCACTACATCGACAGATAGGCCCATCCGAATAAAATAAGAAACAAAAAGTTTCTTATGTGCACTACAAATAGATAAAACTTCTTACCTCACACAATTCGGGACCACAATAAGAGAAGAATTAAGAACCACTATTATTTTACTGAAAGCGTATAGGGATGACAGGATGGGTACGGTTTGCATGAATACGGAGTATTCGGTTATATTTGGTATTCTTAATGTATTTTATATGCATGTTACCTTTATTGCTTGTATCAATAGTATGTAGCACTGGTTTTGCATGTTTTCCTCTTTGTAGCATAAAAAGTAGTTGTGCGTTACCCTTTGTGTGTATTGCTTGCACGTGACGCTTAAGGTGTTGTGTATCACAATTGCATGTGTCCCTATATGCGTTGCATGACCGCCTTTGAGGTGTACTATTATTCTTTTAGTGTATGAATGGTGTTAACTCACCCCTGCCACACACCCTTGCGGTAGTTCACAGGATACTATGTAGGCATAGAAATAAAATATACATCGAAAGAAAGCGAGTGGAAGACAAGCTGTAAATGACTTATTGGTGTGCAAGCCTTTGGCAAAAGGAATGTGATATGATAAAACACACAGCTGTTGGCATGGACAAACTTTGCCATTATTGTGGCGCAAAACCCTTTTCTTTAGAAGTCTCTGAGGGATGATCACCTCTTTGGTCCCACCAGGGTAAGATTAATTTTCCAGAATCTGCTGTTCGTGATGAACTTAAAACTTTACTTGAACGTGATGACAACACAACAAAAAACTATTTATACAATATTCGTCAATTCAATTGTAATGTAGCATTGGCCACTGTTCAAGTAAACTCACCACATGTTCCATGACGCATGTTTTAAATTCATGGACAAATGTATCACATTTAATAAAATCTTTGCCCTATTGTATATACACCTCCCTGGATATTTCATTTCAACAAATGACGAATTCAATTTTTTTGAGGGGAAGAGGTTGAAGGTTGAATGAATGTTTCGCACGGGTCTACTGGTGTGTATATATATATATATATATATATATATATATATATATATATATAT
>LYUA01000386.1:182620-200472 GCA_002093875.1 Calopteryx splendens
ACGGTACTGACGTTCTTCTCTGTGTCAAGCTCTCTTTTCTCCCCATTGATGGTCACAGGTTTACCGAAATAACGTTATAGGAGCTTTCTTAACTTCTTGTATTGGATTTACCTCTTTTGCATTCACAGCCAATAGCTCACACGTCTTCTTTCCAAGTAACTGGTTGGCCGTATCGCTGTTACTTATTGGAAAAGGTTCATCATAAAAAGACAAGAAAACCTTATTTTTCCACAAGTTTAGGATCTTCTTCGCCATAGCTCTTATATAAATCCACCTATTAATAAAATATAGTAAAACTTATTCATAAGTATATTTTTATACTCCCGTTCTAATAAACACCATGACTTCCAAGCAGGCAGGAAAAATAAGGGGTAGTGAATTCTTTTTACCACTGAAGTAAATTTTATTAATGTGTTACATATACTATCTTTGATTTAATAGCAGGTAATTTAGCCCAGTTACATATCACCGAAACTTAATCGCAAACTATGGGCAGTGCTTACTGTAAATTAACGTGTATCGCATTGAAATTAATGGCCGTTATCTAAAATACAAGAGAATAATCAGTGGGAAGTACCAAGAGAATATTTTTGGCATAAATTTACGGAAGAGTAATGGTACGCAAAGATAACACACACAAGGACAAAAGAAGCGAAGATTTATTTCTTTCTCCATTATTTGGAACCTTTCGTAAGCAACTTAATTGTAAATAACTAATATTTATATAAGAGTTACAGCCCATTTTATACTGAAGAATACTCGTTAAATTCTCAACAGGTTGAATTAAAACCTATTAGCGTCCAAATGCGCAGTACCTATGTCGATGAGTCTTCATTTTCGTAGTTTGTGACGTGAAACCAAAACAGCCAAATCCGTTTAAAAGGTAGGGATAATAAGAGTTTCAAATTTATTTGAAAATATTTGGATACAAAATTATGCAAAGATTTTCTAAGCCATGAAGAATAGTTATGTTAAACAGGTGTAGGAGGGTAGGTTTTAGATAGTACAAAGATAGAAACACTGTTTTTTCCACATAAACTTTATTGACACCTCGGTTTCGACTTAAAGTCATCATCGCCTGATAAAGTGTTAATAAAGTTTATGTGGAAAAACCAATTGTTCCTATCTCAGTATGAATCACTTCCACAAAGTGACGCCTGAAACCACCAATTATAGATAGTAATCAGAACCACTTTAAAGACGTTGTGTGTTGAGTAATGGCACCTCCTTAAATCAATAAACTTAATTAATATTTTTTATAGATTGTTTAAGAATTAAAATCGAATCGCCATGGACAGTAAATTGATCAATAAATATCCGATCAATATTCATAAATTTTTAGATTCACGGAAACGTTCGGAACTAGTAAATTTCCCCTGATTTCTTTTGCATCTCAATTTCAACCTAAAACACACCCATTGTCCGCATCCTTGCCCCATGGTCCGCACTTCATTTCATCTTCTCATCCTCTTTAGTGTAGCCACTATCTATTCTTCCCGAGAAACCCTTCACCTACGTCTCCATGCACATTTATAACATCCCAGCCTGACACCACTCCCATTGCCGTTCTTTCCCTCCCTGGGTCTCATTCATGCCACTGGGACATGAGAGTCGCAGGACGGTGGCGGCGGTTGAAATGCCGAAGAGGAATTCTTGCGGTACCCACCTCTTGTTAAGGACGCGAGTACCAAATAAGAAAAGGAGAGGGACGCGAGGAAAGAGAGCACAAACGATCTGAGCCAAAAAACGCACAAACGGAGAATGAGAGAGTGAGAGAACTTCGCCACTTTCATGTGACATATTTTATTCCGCCGCTCACCCTCCAGCTTGTTTTCCTAGCACTCCCCTTCTTTCATAATCCCTTCCCAACCAATCCTCACCGAAAATTTCATTTCTTCTCCACTTCACATTACTATATACACCTATATTATTTTTTGGCTCAATTCCTCCACCGTCATTCCCGATTTCCCCCACATTTCACTTGTTTTATACAGCCTTGGCGGCCGTTCCCACCCACTCCCGAGTAGTAAAAGGGGCAAATCGCACCCCCCCGCCCCCTCCCCCTACGGCATGGCGTGCGTGGCCGCATTCCAAAGAGCTATGTGCGCGCCGCTGCGGAGGCGTGTCCGTGTGTGCCGGCCTCCGTTCCCATGTGCCTCTCGCACTCACCACCTCGATTCGTCCGAAGGAGAGAGGCGGAGAGGGAGTAGCGCCGTGAGTGGGGTGGGGGAAGGGGAGGGAGAGGAGGCGATAGGGGCGCACATAGGTGTGGGGGGGGAGAGACATTTTTGGCGTGGGTCGGAGGCAGCCCGGCTAAGGCAGTTTCGTCTTGCGTTTATGCGGTGAGCGGGAATGATGGTGGAAACCCCACGAAAAGGTTTTTGCCTCCTCCTTTATTTCTGGTTTTTTCTTTCATTTTCATCGGCACTTTTTCCATGCTGCTGTCCTCCTATCCGCAGGAGTTAAGAGGTTATTAGAAAGAAATGATCTCTATTTATCTCCCCTACTATTTACGTTGGAATCTGGGTTCGCAGCGCGAATTGTGCCCATTAATTTTTTTTCCCTGAAAGAGAACCGTGGATATGAAGGACGAGCGGGACAGAGTAAAACTGTGACTCGCTGGCTAAACGGCAAAGATCTGAATCTTTATTCGTGGGCAGCGGTGATTCAAACACCAGCTAATTTAGACACGAACATATGAGATGCCTTTCTGTGTCCTCGGTGTCGGCTTTGTGGTTACCAAAATGACATATCAATACATGAAGTTGAATTAATATTAATTAAAGAAAACTAGTTCCAAACATTTAATTCCACAGCGGAAAGAAACTTTTCTGTAAAGATAATGCTATTCTGTAAAGGTAATTAGTAGTGAGAGGAGCAAGCGGTGCATATACAAGGGTATGGAGGAGTAGATTAAGTAATAAATCCTGTGGAATTACATCATATAAAATAAATGCTTGAAATTAACGTTAGCTATATAAAACTTTACCTAAATTAAGTTATTTTACAACCACATGTGCGGTAAACCGACTTGCCATGTTCTTCTTTGTTGTTCCAAATTTATCAGAATAAAGACTTGTAAGAGATGATATAAATATTTAAATAGAGTCATAAATTGGTTTTGAAAAGTTTATTAACGCTCAGGAAAAATTCAATTTCTTAAAAGTCTGACACAGAAAAAGCATTATTTTGATAAGGAATATAATTGAACACAAAAACCCATTGCACCCCATGCATCTGGGTGGCATGTTAGCCCAGTGGGCAGAGCGATCAGATTTGGACCAGGGGGATACAGGTTCATAATGCCGGAGTGGCATAAAAGTATTCCCAATTTCCCTCAGGCCTTGTGATTTCTGGCAGGCGGCACGGTGAAAATGACACACTTCCCTGCCCTAATATGTAAATGTAACATTGCATAGGGTTTAGTTCCATTACATGATGCTCTTTCTACTATCTGTAAAGTATTAAAGTTTGGTGAGAGGAATGGGGTCTAAAATTAAATTTTTTAAAGTGTACAGTGATGAGCTTTTTTTGGAAGGATATCCATACACCCTTAAGCTTATAGACTCAAAGAAGAGGATATATGAAAAACGGAACAAGAATAATACGTAGTATCTCATAACGTAGCACTCTAGCATCATACCTAGAAAGGAGCTAAACAGGTTAGACCAACTGCGGAGCTATATTGGAGAAACTGGCTCATAAGGCGCATAGGGGGAAGATATTCTAATAAAAAAGTTACGGAGATGTGATATTACGCGATAGTTTTGTCTCATATTGAGTAGGTACGCTTAGATCATTTGGGACCCCGCACAGAAAGAACTAATCTTGAAAATTAAGAGGAAAGCTGTCCGTTTCCTGAGGAATCGTTATGAACGAACATAAAGCGTCACATTGTTCTTCGATAGTCCTAAATGGCAGTCACCGGAAGCATGAAGATTGCATGCACGTCTTAAGCTGTTAGAGTTGTACAAATCATTTGAGTTTAATACTGAAACAGAAGGAATCATTTTAGATTCACTTAAAACTGGCATACAAGACCACGAGGGGAAGTTGAGAGAGAAATACAGCCAAAAAAGTAGATAGTAGGTCGCCCCTTTCCCATCAAAATTCGTGAGTATAATAGTATGAAATACGTACATGCATCCTGAATGTAAAACGATTCAAAGTTCTAAAGGCAATAAATTTCATTAATGGCTGGTGACCTAGCACCCCCTGTCACACGCCCTCGACGGCTTGCAGGGTAAGATGAGTGTGTATTTATGGGTAAGCTCTACCCTCAAATATCAAATCAGCGTGTTTAAAAGCCGCACGGTGGGAAAACATGGCAATGAAAAACCAAAGAGTCATCCTTTTTTCGCGTCAGTTAAACCGTGCATAGGATAGATATGCTGGGGGCACCTGAGCCCTATTAATAAAAAAATCATCCATGAATGTTGAAAGCACAAAGGAAATTAATTCGGTTAGTCGGAATTCTAATGAGAGATAACCCTGAAATTCAAGTAGATAATGCGTGATTCGTGATGGATTCCCTACAGAACCGAAGACTCACCACCAGGTTTACCTCATTGAAAAGGTACCAATGGTGTGACTTTAATTACGTCATAGAGGGAGTTATCCAACCCCCACATCGGAAGTTGTACAAGGATGATGACATTTTAAATAAATACCCGTTGAACCAAAATAATTAAAAATTGTTTTCCTCCGTATGATCCACGACATAAACGCAAGTAGAAGAAAACGCTGACTTATACGTCCATTCCTCTCCCCACAGGCCACCTTTCTCCTTTGCTTTTGTTAATGGTTGGGGGCCCTAAAACCCCCTGCCACACACCCTTGCTTTGAGAAAGGTTAGATGAGCATTTAAGAATAAGTTTTATAAATTGTGTGCAGTCTTGAGGGCTTCCCCAAAAATATTTACGCAGACGATTCACACAAGAAATTAACTAGGTTCTTAAAACACTCAATCTTTACCAAGAGATAATATTCATATTTGAACCAGTACACAGATGCTGCCTTCTGAAGGATTTTCATGTTAAGCCAAATTAAATTTCAAGTGCCTTTTGTAGGTAAGCATCTATATCAGGGGAATTTTTCATGTTATGAGTCTGGAAATTGAGATGAATTAAAGTTAGGGGGGTTAATGGCCCAGGTGGAAGGTCACAGAGGAAGATGTAGGTAGTTCGAATAACTTAAATTATTGGTCCTAAAATGGGTACCCATGCCACCATAAATAGTAATTTCTTGTGAAATATTACGGCAAAAGGAATCACCCTCAGCGAGAAATTGCCATTCTTTCATCGTAAGTTGAAACCAAATGGTTTCTAATAGTGATTACATGACAATCTCAAGGTCATTACAGCATGTTAAACTCGCATAAGCTTTTTCTCGCTCGCTAAGCTTTAGCTACAGTACAAGACTAGCATGAAGATTAACGTAAACTGCTGAATTAAATAGGAAATTTGATTTAGTTTCCAGTTTGTGTTACTACTCAACTTCTTCTTAAGCCGTAAGTAAAACATTTACAATGTAAGAATAAAATGGGAAGCAAAAGCTTCTTGAGGAGTGAGATTATTATCGAAAAGTTAAGCGGCAGAAAATAACCTTCTAATTTCTTGGCTCAATTAGAAGTTGAGGTATGGATGCCGGCAAAACATCAGGCAAGGGAAAGAAACTTGAAATTAGTGGATTAGGAGGAGAAGGGCAAATGGGAACGGGTAGAGGGCAGGATGGTTGAAAGTCTTAATTGCTGAAGAAACCTAAACGCCCCGGAGAGGGTAAATTGAAACGAATTGTGACATCTTTAAAAGAAACTTTTCTTGACGTCTTAATTCAACGAGGCCTCCCAACTCTCATCCCTCGTTCCAACTCCCTCATGCTCTCCTGTTTCCCAAGGTACATGCCTACACACTCCGACATTACCTCTTCCCCATCTCTCGCCCTACATACATACCTACACAAAACACTTAACCTTACATAACAGCTAAATTTCGTAGAGGTAATCCGTAACTAAGGGCGGCATTCGGAGGTCGTCGACGAAAGAGAGAGAGAGAGAGAGTGGTAGGATTGTTTTGGGAGCCGGAGGTGGATGGTAAAATACACAATGGGGGAGGACGGAGAAAATCGGTAGGGAGTTGGACGATTCCGTCTAGTCGGGAGGGAATGGGGTGGCTTCCATGTTATGGGTTTGCTGTATTGGGAAGGGCAGGAAATAAGCTTGAGAGAGCGGGCGGGGGAGATCAGGTGCAAGAAGAGGATGGGGCATACGTGTTTGCGTGCGATAACGTGCTCGGTAGGAGGAGAAATGGCGAGGTAGTGATCAGAAAGGAAAAAGATGAGTGAAAATAAACATAATTAACTACAAGCCTAAAACGATGGGATTGAAATGACAATTGAATGAAAAGATACAATAATAACCTTCGATGGGGGAGGGAATAAGAAAAGAGTGAACCACGGGAGGGAATAAGAAAATGAATATTGTTAATGATATGTTACTCTTTTTTCCTCCTTACTTTTTTAGAATATTTCATCATGCGCGAGTCAAAAGCTTTGGTAAGAACGACTTACCGAGATAAAATGATGATTGAAAAACAAATTATATTTGCAAATAAATTACACAAAACGTGCTATTGAAAATGGTTCAGCAAGTAAATTATCACCACATACTGGAAAAAAATCACACAGAGAACGCTACATCTTGATATGAAAGTAAATTTTTCATTCAAGGATTAGGATATAAAACGATTAAAACTTATGAATTAACGTTTAAGGATTTTGGCATTGTAAAAGCGAGCATTGAAGTATTATAAAGGAAAAGGAATCCAACACTATGAGATAGAGCGCGGAGGAAGCAATGGTGTGCATTGGAAGGATTGTTAGTATGATGGGAAGTGGATGCTGATAAGAAGCTGAGATATTAGTGAAGTACAGAAAAGGGACAAAAGTTTACTTCTCCCCAGAACTATCTTTTTCCCCATTCATTCGTGAGTAGGAAAAAAAATAAGTGGGGAAAAGACCTGAAGGAAAATGGACTCCTACTGGAGTCCCTCCGCCCTTTCTCATCCTCTTAAGAAAGAAAACGGGGGAACATTTTAAATGAAGAGGCATAAGGGGTGGGAAAGAGTGTAACCTAGAATGGAGGATAAATACTGCAAGAGGTTTCTTTCCCTCCTCTCAGTAGCGCAAAGGATGCAAAGGGATGGGCCAAGGTGGAGTAATGAAAGAATAGCTTTCGCCGAGGGGATGAAGCGGAGGAAGAATTTCCCCGGGCTGACCATTTCGCTGCCGGGGGTAAGGAAGATTTGGGGCTTTTCAACGTGAGAGGAGGACGGCAGAATGAGGACCCCCCATCGCGCGAGAAGATGTCGAGCGGGAGCCACTTTCCCGACACCCAGGAAAGAGATTTAGTGGCAAGGTTAGTTCAATATGTCCCAGCCTCTGCGGGAAGGACAAGTTGCGGGTAATGATCTATGACACTCACTCCCGAACGCCACGCTTAACTTAATAATGTTTTGTTCTCCAGAGCCCACGGAGGAGTAGGCAAATAAGTACACCGAGGAAATAATTTCTCTATATCTCTTTATATATTTTTATTCAAGTAGAAGTACTAGAAGTAGATATTCGGTTTTCTTTTGTAATTTGAAATTAGTTTTAAATTCCATGAGGAAAAATATTTATCCGAAGGTGAGTAATTTACATTGAATAGTGGTCATTTAATTATTTAAACCTAACTATACATAAGAAGAAACGATATATAGGTACAGGGGATGATAGTATTTTAGAATTAAAATTAATTTTCATAGGAAAATTAGTTAGATCCCTTTAAAATAGGTTAATTTTGGATTATTTTAAAATCCTAGCAAAGAAAACAACTTACAATTCGTATCCATTGTCTTAGGCAGTAATTTTTCAAATAAGCAATTTTATAAGGTTAGGAATTTTAGCAACCATGAATCAACTGCAATAGCGATTAAAACTTTCAGGATTCAGAGTTAATGCCAAGGATTAAATACTTCGATTATCTGAAAAATCTGAATAATTAAAACTTTGAAATGTGGGGGAATTAGTCTTCATTTATAGTTTGTAGTGGAGTAGGGTGTTTGATAAGAGACTCTTTAAAGGAGTAAGACCAACATTTTTCGCAAACACGCCTATCTCTAGGCTTCTATTTGTCCATCCAAAAGCAATGCTCAAACTTAATGGATGGGATGTAATATCGATGGGTCAACACCGACATGAAAATGGGGAAACAACATATTTACCATTGATCAGCTAAAATTACTCTCTACTGCATAAAAGTACAAAGTCCTTATACTTCAATCCACCACACCAATAAGAACTATTATTAAATTTTTTAATATCCTTAAGTAGTGAAACGTGCATAAAAACTCTCCCTTCTGCTTTTGCGGCACCTGCTTTCATCCCTTCCATAATGGGAGCGATCGTAAGACCTCTCCCTTAACGACTCCTGCGACCAAATTTTCCATTAAGACGGGGGGAAAGGAATCTTTCGCGGAAGATTGAGGAGCGAAGTAGCGAATGCCGAAGAAAAGCGAGGGAAAAAAGAAGTGGGAGGGGAGGAGGTTCTTTCTCCTTATAAACATACACACACACAAGCGCGCGCCTGCACACACACACACACACACACACAGCCATCCACTCCTGGCAACGCCTTACTCTACCTCGAAAAACTCGTCCCACAAATACACCCACACAACCGAGGGTCGCAGGAATCTCCCTGGAGCCAGAGGGTGGGGCACGCTATCTCATGGGCGCCGTTCCGCACAGCCACCGCCTCCCATGGAGTGGCGCCACTTTCGCTCGGCCCCTGCCTCGTCCTCTTTCCCCCTACTCTCTGTCAACCTACCCACCTACTGAACTCGTCTCCACTCTTCCAATGCCCCTCTTCCTTCTTTCGAGAGTGACTTTTCTCCTTCCCACGACTCCTCCTTCACGCTTTCTCCCCATACCGTGTCATAATTGAAGGGGTTGTGCAGTAGTGTCACTCGTCGGGGACGGAAAACTGTCCTGGTGCGTGGGTGACGGAGAAAATTAAGGCTGTCGAACCGATGTGCCGTGTACTTCTCGCCTCTGATGATGGAACGGCCACTTCTACAAGAGTAGGATGCGAGTGTATTCTTCAAAAACAGAGATGGCATGAGAGGGATGGGGGCGGCAAGGAGAAGAGAGCCTTACGGGGGGTCTTTCAGGGCTTAAGAAAGGTTCATGAATGCTGAAGAGTTCATGAACGATCCTGGATTTATCTTAAAAAGATAATTCATACAGAAAGGGATTATAATAATGCATTTATGTTGGTCTGGGAAGAATAGCACCAAATCCTTTGACAGGTAAAATGTGTCAGTGAACAATATAGATGTGATTATTCAAGGTGTCAGTCACCTCGTCTAAATTCTATTTTCTTTTAAAACTTCGGAAACGGAGGAAGTTCGCCATGGGAAAGGAATTTCAGGGCATGAAATGGGAGTTGCACGGAAGTTAATGAGGAATACTAAAAGAGGCGAAAGTTTCCGAACATTTATGAAATGCAATACATGAGCGATGTGGCGTGAAATAGAATACAAATAAGTGGATGTGTGATGTAAACGGGAGTATGCAAAGTACTTTGTCATTGAACCCAAGTGAAGTAATCAAGTTTTGAGGAATTGGAGTGAAATAAGCTTCAAATATTTTCTATTAAAAGACTCGACTTAGATTTGATAGCAATACCCGAAGACGAGACACATCCAGAGAAATTCATTCACGCATATTGATTTTTGGATATCAGTATTTTCGTGCTACATCCCAGATATTTTAAATGGATCATTTTACGATACAATAAATACAAAAGCTTGACATTTATAACCACCAAAATGGACTCGCCGTTCCAAAAAACACCGAGAAATCGGCCGTCATTAGCGTATTAAGGATTATTAGTATTGTCAGGTATTTCAATTATAAATGCAATAAAAGCATATTGATTGAATTAGAAGATGTCATTCGTTTACCTGCATGGTAAAGAATTCGCCAAAATGAACTTTTTTGCTCTAGACGTCGCGCATACAATTTTTAAAAACTAAGATTGGATACCCACCTCAATAATAATTACTCAAGGTATGCATCGACCCCCAGATGAAGTACCCCCGAAAATCAATTAATGCAAAACAGAAACTTACTTAAGTTGCCTCATGACTAGAAATAGAAGAATCAATGTCGGAAAACTAAAAATATAATCAAGATGTTGAAATAATGGTTTTAAGGTTTTTTAACCTATTAGGCACATAGTATACATTCTAGTAATTAGCGTATTAAGGATTATTAATATTGCCAGGTATTTTAATTATCAATGTCATAAAAGCATATTGATTGTATTAGAAGATGACATTCGTTTACTTGCATCGTAAAGAACTCGCCAAAATGAACTTTTTTGCTCAAGACGTGGCGCAATTACATTAGTATACAATGATACCATGAGAATAATTTCTGTCTTTACACTGATTTTTATCCTTCATTACGTTACGAATTAACAAAACTATTCGTTTTAATAGAAAGAAAAGGTCAATATTTAAAATCAACACAAAATATGAGTCGCATTACAAACAGCATCACATGCAAAGAGTTAATCTGTTCACTATTCATTTAACTTAATTGAAACGGCATTTAAAGGCAAGTTATCACTTCGTTCGATTCTTTAGCAAGAAATAATTCAATATTATACAATTGAGTCTTCTCGTGTAAAAATGACTCAGTTTACGGGTGATTAATGAATTCCCAGTAATAGATAGCAAGAAGATAACGCAAATAAGGAATAAGGACGGAGCTAAACGAGGGAATTTGGAAAAAATTATTTAATCATTTTCTGTCAACATTTCGGCCAAGTGGGGCAAGATTAAAACTTGAGAGTTCCCACTTCAATCTAACGTTTTTAATCATCCGTACTCAAAGCCATTGGGTTTCAAGTGCTTGAGAAGTCTTTAATGAGAAAGAGATAAAAATTTTCAAGTTATTTCATACGCCGCCGTCTATAAAAGGGTGTGAAAAAAAAGATGATGCCTGCAAAAGCTATTCTCCCGCAAAAAAATATTAGAAGTAATGCAGAACAAAACTCTTGTTACACAAGTGAAAGGGCAGGTTTGTGGCTTTTGATGGATGGATCTAGAAGAAAGGGATATCCGACAACATCTTTGAAAGAAGCCCAGGAGTTAAAAAAAGGGATAACACGGAAAAGGGACACCTTTAATGCAGCGGTATGAAGAATTATAAATCCCAGGAAGATGAGTGAAAATCCCATCATATATAACGTGCCCTAAAAATATTTATTTATTGATATTACTCCCTTAAGGTGCTTCGTAGTCGAATTGAAATTACTAGCAAAAAGAAAAACAACTAGAATTTGATTGAATTATATTTCCAGATTTGTGTTTTTCCTCTCTTGAAACACACATGGTCCATTATTGGAAAAGATTATCGGCAGAATAATCCGCGTCTTTTTTAACCCTTTAAATGGAAATCTTGAAACAAAAGGTTCATAGGAAATTTCCAATATTCACTCAAAAAAGATCCTCTCAAATTTCCCTTTCTTGCTATAAATAGAACATATTCGAAAGATACTTCAGACTAAAAGCAGTGGCATGGAAGATAACGACTTGTTAAAGAAAATATAATTGTATTGAAATAAAATGAGTGAAGAAATAAAAATTGGAAAAATTACGAGTTAAATTGAAAACTGGGGCCGTTAAAAATGAGAATAGAAACTAGGAGGAACTTAATAAAGTGAATAAAGAAAAGTAAAATGTTTTTGCTTCTTACAACTGTTTTATAAGCCATTATTGTTGTGTAATATATTTTTTTCACTGTTCAAAACCTATCACTACTCGGCACACTGATTTAAATGATAAACTATGATAAATAGAGCAGAAGACGCGAGAACGCAAGCAGGAACCTTTAGAAAACAACAGAGAACAAAGGACAAGAATAACATAATTCACCTAAACACTGAGTTGGTCATCATGCTGGGATTTGGAGAAATGAGAAGTTCCTGAGAAAGTGGAAATGGTTGCATATTTTGCTGAAATCTTAAGTGCGTAAGAGAGTGTAATGTGGAGATTTAATTATTTCCTCCATTCAATTGGCCTTCTCGTGGACCAATGTCCCTCCCACCTAAATTTAAGCGTAGATATCACGTGAATAATATCACGCGTTTTCCCACTTTTCCTCTCTTTCTCATTCACTCTACACGTCATTTACCTTCCTGCATACATACGAAGGCGTGGCGGAAGGATAGGACAAGGCTACTCACACGACACTTCTCTCAATTGCGTGGAATAATGGTTTTACTCGCATAGGTATACATAGAATAATGAAAGTTGCTTAAAAACAGAACCTATGATTTCCTTTCCAATCTCATGCACGCTCCTAGTTGTGTTAATCTTAGCGAAAGTGAATAACTCAACAACAAACAAAACAGAAACTTAAGATCATGGGCCTATCAAGTGGGATTTTTAAAACATTCCCCTTGATACATCATGTCAGAAAAAGTGATACGACATTCAATGGTTAGATTCACGTGAAAGTTGCATAGTGTAAGTAGATTAAAATTGTACGCCTATTTAATTTTAAAAATTATGGCCTCTCAATCCGGGCGGGCTCCCGAGCTGCAGAATCGAAAATTTCCTATCGAGCATTGCTTCCATAAAATGCTGTTGCTTCATTACTTCCTTAGTAAAATCATTCTTCGTAGTATTTCCTTTACTCATGTCAGTCAAATATCCAGAAAAATCTTGTGATGCATACCTAATAGGGTATGTAACTTCCTCAAATTTAATACTAAACCCTCATTAGTTAAAAAGGCACTAAGTACTACCTGTTTTCTAGGTTTTTAAATGGAGAAATAAATGGAAAAATGTCATCTCGCTAATTAAGCAGGGCATAAATTAAAAATTTTTCCCCAAATTTGGTAGGCTATGCGAGGCATGCAGTCCCTATTTACAGGCAAAACAAAGAATAAGAGACATCAATAAAAACAGATAAAAATTCAAATAGCCAAAAAATACGACTTGTGTGGAGGCCTGATTTCGGACCTAATCGACACATCACGAGTAAAAATTAATCAGGATTCAATAATAATCTCACCAGCGATCCAATTGCTTGTAGAAATACGGCATGGAGAGCCTTCACCATCGGTACGAGGATACTTTTCGTCTCCCATCCCGGGAAATCAAATTGAAATCTCTTTGCACTTCATCACTTCAGATTCTGCTGTATATGTGATACTGACAAGCGCCCCATTACATTTCTTGGCGGAGTCGTTGGCCTCAAAAGCTCGTCGCCCTCAGTGAGACGCATCTAGCTATCCGGTAAATAAGACGATCGGAGGAATAAAAATAGGGGCGAATAAGAGAGACGAGGAGCTAGAGAGAGACGCATAGGACGGTACCTAGCTGGGAGTGAAATAACGTATTCCGCTTGGATACGGGCTTTAATGCGTCCGCAGCGATCCGATTGGCTCGCTATCCAGCAGTTCTTCTTGTCGTGGAGATCGATCCGTTGCCATCGGGTGATTTAATGCGGATTTGAGCCTGATTCATTTAAACAAGGAGGTTTCGCTTTATTGCGCCGTCATCAAACTGCAATGCATGACGTTAAATCAGGAAGGTAACAGAATTAATTTTTCCAGGGTCATGTCTTTGAATGCACTGATAATTTTAATGAACATTTTAAACGGAAAATTATTTCAAGCTCTTAAATTTAAGATGCAAAAGTCATTTAATTACGAGGTAAAGACATGAGAATATATTTTAACAATTTTACAGTAAAAGAGAATTCATAAGGGTAATGCCATACTCTTTATGAGAAAGAATTACTTAAAACCATGTTTTTTTGGTACAACAAAATTTTTGGTAATCTACAGGATAATTATACTACATGCATATTTCCATTAAAATTTTCCTAAAGGATTCTTATAGAATATGCTAATTTGAATTTATGAGAGAAGTTAACAATTTCATAAATTTAATAGGTTAATGTAGATATGCCTAACAAGAAGCCAAAAGGAATTGTGAAAATCTCAGCTTCGCCTTCCCTTACACATCTTAATTTAGACTCTTCTTACTAACACGCCTTAGAACAAAATACATACACTAGAAAGCCCTTGTGGTATAGCAGTAGTTCCGTTTCTTTTGTTCGCGTCGAAGACCGACCATTCATTTACGAGACCGCAGAATTGCTACTCGATAATCGTGTATTGGAAATCAGTTCAGACACATTCGAAACCGGCCATTCCCACCTCGGTGCTCTCCCCACCCCTCATTTCTTCAATAATACCCCTTTCTCGTCTCTGCTACTTTAATCGGTAGACCACGATGCTCCGCGCAGCGACAAGTGGGGCAATCCGACCACAAACGCTGCCATGATAATCTTTCCCTCCCCCTTATCCCGCTAGGGATTGTGGCAATTCAGGGAATCCGATCCCTTTCCCATTGTTTCAGGACGCGTATTGAGGCTTTTGATGTTTAACGACCACACTTTCTCCATCCCTTATACTTTCAGCGCCGGGGATATTCTCAAAAGAGATTTGAAAACAAGAAAAAAAATTAGAGAGATCAGTGTAAAATGGGGAAAAGGTGAAAGAAGATGTGATTTTGACGCTTTTCTGTAATTATTGACTTGGCATTTGTGAAGTAGTATACGATCTCGCGAATCGCTAGAACATAGCTAGACAGCGATTCGCTAAAATAAAACTCCACGCCCAATTATTTCTCCAATGAATGCCTTTTAGAAATCAAATCATGCTAACGCTAAGAATACTTC
Organism: Calopteryx splendens; assembly: GCA_002093875.1. Taxonomy (NCBI): domain Eukaryota; kingdom Metazoa; phylum Arthropoda; class Insecta; order Odonata; family Calopterygidae; genus Calopteryx; species Calopteryx splendens. Next base: position 197,426 of record LYUA01000386.1, read on the forward strand.
AACCATGAATAGTTGAACATCTTGGGTCATCAAACCGAGAAGACATCGTTTATACGTCCACTACATATCATCTGTCTCCTCTGTAATCATCATTTATTCTTGCTTTAGCTCCACCTCTCCGTCCCTCTATTCTGTTCACTCCTCTCCATCCCCTTCGCACAGTGCGTTGATTAAGTGCTTCCTTTACCGGCAGACAGCAAGGGCCACAGAGCACCTTCTCAAAAGATGGAAGAGGTAAGCTCTCAAGATGGTTTTGTGTGAAGTGATCCATCACCAAACCTAAAGGTTGGACTGGTAATTATGATTCTCTAAGAACACATCTCTTCAAATCTTGCCTTTTAATCATCGCGCTCAATTCTTCACTCAATACCCATCTTCTACGCCTACAGATCCCCCATTAACTCTCGTCTCCAGCGTCCCTACTATATCATAGTTCCGTATATTTCCTTTCTCTTGCATTATAGTCGTTCAGTCTTCGGTTGGGAACAAATATTTCGGAGGTATTCCATGATTTTTTTTTAAACTGGCTTCCATTAAGGGGTCTTATATTATCTAGTAGACCTTCTTTAAATCATATATACAAACTAAAATGTAGTATGTAATGGAGAGTATCTAAAGGCTATTGATAACCTTGGCAGAACAGGTGAGTTTAAAAAATGTCAACCCTTAAAATTAATTTTAAAATGTTGATTATAAATATGGCGTTTTTGTTTAACGTAACATAATTTATAGTTTCAATTTTTCCATAAAAATGGTTTTCAGTGCGATGTGTAACTAATAAAAGAGTGCCCATGAATTCTAAACTACGGAACTAAAACCCTTTTTGCTTTCTTTCAAAAACTCTCAATACAATAAGCACAAATTTAATGGGGCAAAAAATATACTCGATCAATGATTATAGTACATAATAACTCCGTCTTTTCTCTTGAAGAAGGCGAATTCAGATCAAATTCTACTTTTTTTCTACTTTCTGCATGAATGACGTAGGGCATAAAATTCTGTTGAGAATCAGTGTCTTCCGAGTTTTCTTCAACTTTGGTCGATTTTGCAGTGTTTAGGTGTATATTCAGACTCTAAATACTTGATGATGTTAATTTTAGACCACAAAAGAATATTGCTCGTCAGGGGAATTTTGCAATGTACATGTACCCCTATAGAGGTCAGACCTCTTTCGGGTCTGCGATCAACATTTATAGTGATGAGTGGCTACGGTCAAATTTAATAAAGAAAATAAATTTTCTTCTACCGGGATGGCCCAATATCATGTTTTTTTACCCGAGGGGGGGAGGACAGACAAATATCTCGCCCATAACTTGACCCCACGTCTGATCAGATACGATCTGAACGGTCAAACTAATTTTCATTCGTGGACACGCATTTGCAGTTGCCGAATAGCATTGCCTCTGTTGAAGGCATCCGGATTTTTTTTTGTCTCCATGGATTTTTGGATGAATTGCGGAATGAAACATGTATTTTTCGCCGGAGATGTACATAAATGGATAGCTATGAGGTATGAGAGACGGGGAAGAACCAGCATCAAACACTTCTGATCTAAAGATAACCGACGGCAACACCAGTGAAACTTTTGCCCCAGTAATTTGGGCCATCTTTAAGAAAACATGGAAGACACGGACATTCAACAGCATCTCACGGCGGAGGACCTTTAACGGAATGAACGGTTCTAATCGTAAAAATAGCTGACGTCAGAATTTCAACGGAAAATTAATTTCAAATATAATAATTTAAATTGGTTATTATAAGTTTAAAATGAGTATTAAGACCGAGTAACATTAAGAAGACTAACACGTACCAATTATGGAGATACTATTTTTCAAAATTAAAATAGCTACTGAAAGGCTGAATTATTCAAGTTGTAATAATAAAGCCATAAAAACGTTTTAGAAGATCAGCATCTATTCCACCACCGCCTTGCTGAAATCGGATTTGTCAAAAATGTATTAAGCGGAAACTTCTACGAACGACTCGGCGTTACGAAAGATGGAGAATACACGCGTTTTTGCTAAATACTTTCAAATTGAATGCTAGTTTTCCAAACTAAACCTTATTAACGGATTCAAGATTATACAGTACCAAAATAAATTTCAATTACTCACCTTTTCATGAAAGTATTACATTTTTCGGTGTACCTATTAGGTTAATTTTTGAAACATATCCGTGGTTATGTGATCTGTTCTCCGAAACAGGTAGGTACTCGGAATGACCGCATCCTCAAAATATCGAGATACTTGGTATGCAAAAAATAATCATAATAAATCATCAAATGATTATTCTTCTAATCTTTCTGAATTTGGCTTTTTCTTTCATGTGAATTTCCAAGCGTAATTCCTTAGCTATCCAGAGTTCTATGCGACAATACTTTTTCATATATTTGGTTATGAACGAACAGATAGTATTACATTATTATCATAAAGTATGATTTAACCTACTAGTAATGCAAATAGTATGAGTCTAATTCTTTCGCGGAGGAAGCCCAGAATTACATTAGTAGGAAATATCACAACGACAAGCTGAGAGATATTTCCTGCTGAAAAGAGAGGAATTCGGAATCCCTTTTCCCACCATAACTATTTATCACAACAGTAGAAAAAAAAACTTACGGATATTCAATTTAACAGGAAATTCAATGATACGGAATGCTAATTGTCACCACTGGGGCCCCCTAAATGCTGGTGGTCTAGCATCCAATGCCACACTCCCTCTTGCTAGTTTGAAGGGCCAGATATAGATCGGCCATTGAAGTTACTCATCACCCAAGTACAAGCGAGTTCTTTTCCAAGTATTTCGAGTTTATGTCAATAACTTGAGCTTCCAGGCTAAAGTTAGAGCTATGACAACGTGATTCACGAAAAACTTTAAATTAGCTAATCTGAAAACAAGTTCTTTAAGTTGCTTCCGAAAGAAATCGAAATTTCATGGAAATAAAACTAGTTTTTTGCTATCTTACTTGACACAAACAAAACCGCGGACTTTAGTATGATCTTTGAAGATACTGCGTTGCTTTTACAGTGAAATAACAATAATACCTA
>LYUA01000386.1:209976-222849 GCA_002093875.1 Calopteryx splendens
CCCCCCCCCCCCCCCCTCCCCACTCGGCTTCCGCCGGACTAAGACCCTCCTTGTTCCCTACCACTCGTGTGTTTTCTCGACAACCTCGCCATTTATTCGCAGAGCTATTGAAAATTAATGAGTTAATAAGGCGCATGTTGATTCTGATGAGGGTTGAGGGGCCCCGTGTGCCACTGGAAATTGGAGGAGAGGGCACACGCAGGAGATATCCCGTGCGAAATGGTTTTTCTTGGGGAAAGACGGCTACACGCACAGCGGAAATTTGGTTTTTAGGTTATTACTGGAGTAAGGAGGAGTATATTTTTGGGTTCCATATTTTTACCGAAATTATAAGGCGGAATGGTTTTAAAATTAAACCTTAAGATAAAGCATTGGCTTCTATCAACGATTGCTCCTTTACGCCGGTTATTACGTTCATTTACATACTCACTGAATACCAGAGAAACCATCAGGATTATTTATTCGTTTTAGCTAGAAAAGACAAATTTGAGAAAAGTGAAGAAACAACACTCATTGCAATTCATACGAGAACAATGAAAGATCGCTGATGAATGAAGGCCGCATTGCACGAGGCCTTACATGTGATTGATTATTAGAATGATCATGTCCTACCCTAAAACGCCCGCAAGCGGAGTAAAGGAGAGGGCTTTCAATTTCTTGAAACGATTATTGTTACCTCTTTTTGTGAATCGAAGGAATAAAATGCGATTCCATCTTACTCTGCAACCTTTATTGTATTTTCATAGCTATTAAATAAATACCTAGAATGACTTGATTTTCATGTTCCCTCGACGTTTCAACGTATAAAGCTACTGAGTAAAGCTGCCTTAAATAATTTCATTTCAGTTGCGTTGCCTCTAGTTGACGGCATAATGTGGACGAATACTCGAAAGCCGAGCTTCCAAGGAGGTCTTCTTCGGACTCTACAAACTCCCTTACTTAATTTTTTCTCTACGGGACACCTTCCATGCATTTTACTTGTGACCTAAAAATGTGAAGTATTGTCTCCTTTTTTCATTACAGTTACCTAATTATGACTTGTTTCTTTACAATGCCGCTGCATGTTTTTCTATTCTTCTTCAAGCCTGTGCGGGCAATTTCTTCGGTAGTGCATTCAATTACTTTCACAAATTTGCCATATTTTACAATAAAAGCTTTTTATCGTATTTTAGTATCATTTGAGCTTTAAATTAAATGTGTACAGGTAGTGGCTTATCTGAATTTAGATTTTCTAAATATGAACTTAAAGTGAAAATTGTTAAAAAAGAAGGTTAAGTGAAAAATTATCTCCTAGTACAAGAAATCCGAACTTGTTTTATTTCAACACGCGTGCGGGCCGCGTGGTCATTGGGATCACATTAGGACGCATTTGGTAGGTCTTTTACTTTTCCGATACCTAACAAATCAGAATATTTCAACTGTCAAGTCTGAGGTGAGTACAACCCGCCTTTGAATAGACCACGTTTTGAAAATTAATACCCTATATGATGACAGTGTCATTCATGTTTGTGTTTGTTTAATTAGTTACGGTAAATTCATTTATCTTCAACCTTCTGAATTACCATAACATTTCAGTTTTAGACTCAAACAAGTTTTAACTCATATTATTGAATTTATTTTGAAACTATAAGTGGTAAATTAAGTAAGAATGGCGTCCATAATGCTCCTTATTAAATGAAAGAATTAGGTAAAATGGCGTAATCGAGATATGTACTTTCATTAAATATATTTAATTCAAGTAATACGTAAATCCTTAGATATTCCCTTGAGTTTCGTTAAAATTTAACGCGCGGATGATTAAGTAGTATTTGGCTACGCTTAGTAAAAACGCTACAGAGAACAATGTTTTTCTTAAAGATTCAATTGGGAAAGACTGTAAGTTGTTTGATGTAGAGTAAGATAATATAAAATCGTTTATATAAACCAACGCACATAATTCCAATTTATGTAAAGACAATAATACTAAGTGTTACTCACTTGATATTAAAACAGCAGCTAGTAAAATATCACGTTTTCAGGGTCACACGAGCCAAGTGAGAACAAACTGTATGAGCGCCTTCAATGAGAACTCTAATACCCTCATCGACGAAATCCGCGGTAATTAAAGCGGCTTATCTTGCCGAAAGTGCCGAAAAGCATTGTGAGCGAGGTTGGGAGAACAGATGGAGAGGAAGATGATGGTAAGGAAATACAATAAAACGGGAAAATAAAAAAAACCAAATGCCGAATTGAAAAAGTGAAGAAGAACGTGACGGGTAGATTGAAAACATCTATGACAATAAATAATTTGCAGAAGGAGAAAAAAAGGGTGAGAGGGTAAAATATAGACGGGGTGGGTTACTGCAGAAAGAGAGAGAGAGAAATGAGAGACCACCGGCAATGATCACAAGAGCTGTGGTGAGGAAAAGATACCCCACCCCCTGGATATTTTACTCACTCGAAACTGTCCGAGAGTCCCGCGAACTAAGTTCGTTTCGAACGGCGACAAGAGCAAACTACTTTGAAAATGATAGATCAGAGATAGACTGGGGATAGAAGGGGAAAGATTGAGACAGGCGATGAAATGAGAGTCGATTTGGTTTGACGAGTTGGGAGAGAGAGAGAAGGAAAGAGATAGATTGAGATGAGGAAAGGTGGAGGAACTTTTCGTCCGATAGCCCATCGCTTCCATCGCTCGTAATGTTTGCGAAAGTAGGAAGCCGCTTTAATTAAGACCTCCTTGCTCCCTTGGAACAAATATCGGCGCCGAAGGAAGTTGAATTGTATTCATGGCGATATAATCACGTCTTTCACGCCCTCCTATACCTCCCCTCTTCCTTGCCACTCACTCCCTGATCCACACCGCAGTGCTATTATCTTTTTCTCGTGCTTGTCTGAAAATCCCTTTTTCCTTACGTCAATACCATTTCTAACAGATAATTCAGTTACTTCCACCGCTTCGGATAAAAATTCTGGACGATCAATTCATATGATCACTACCTCGGTAGTACATTACAATATCGCCAGCGCTAGCAGTGAGATAGAACAAAAAAATAATAGAGAATTAAAAACAGGATAATATTTAATAAAGCAATTTTTTGAAACACTCTTAAATGATCTGTTAGCGTTGAGAATGAAATAAGATTAGATGTAGGTAATAACCTAAATGAAACCCTTCATAAACGTGTCCTCAAGTATTCGGTACTAGTGAATTGTAAGCGTGCATTTAGAAAGGGAGATTTGGTAAGTTGGTATTGGTATTTAATAGACAAAAAAAGAACATTGGGTTATCACGAATGCATCCATTTGTATTTCTTTCAATTCAATGAAAAAAATTCAATGCATCTTTGAGGCATGTTTCACTGCCTGATTTAATCTAATATTTTCAATGGCCAGCTCTACTGTAACGCATTCGTCTAAATTACACAAGTACACCAATGAATAAAAGAAAGTTTGCAGTATTATATGGAAAAGTACCACTATATCAGCTCTGATACCATATCCTCTACATCACTGAAGTTTGCTCTGCATATTTGATGGAGTTCTAAAAAACAGGTTGCGATGATCTATCGTCCAAAAAGGTTAATACGAATACAAAAATATTTTTTTAATTACTACGGTGAGAGAAACCCATTTTAACATAAGTGATGATAATGGAGATATTGAAACTTAACCGTCTATGAATGAAAAAGGTGCTACCTACACCTATGAAGTTCAAAACTCCCATATACGCTTTTTCCATTCATCTTGATACGCATGCATGAAAGAAGTACCATATGAATCAATATCCAGGTTTAGCATAGAGTAGAAAGGAAGCTCAGAATCAACTCTCCTTAGATCTAACAAAGGGACGCTACTACGCTTTGGATGCATGACACATCAACTAATAAATTGTCACAGCCTAACTATTACTCCTTCGTAATCAAATTAGCATAAGTAATTTAATAATCATTGGGAGCTAATATATACTGCAGAGTTTTCAGAAACTAGCATAGTCATTTTCATTTTTCACATTAAGAGTGAATTTTTAAAGGGATTAGTTACACTATGAAAAGTGTAATCCACTAATAAATATGAATTTTATACTAAATTTCCTTAAAACACAATATTTATTGATCTATATCACTTGAAGAACACAATGCTCTCAAGTCTCTAAGGCATAACATATTTTTGATTTCCGTTACCACACCAGGAAATTAAAAAAGGACACGCAAGGTAAGTATTAAATAAGTTCCAATTTGTACTGACTACATTATGCATAACTTCTTCAAAGGGAGGATTTATCAAAACATTTTATCGTATATGGATGACATACACGGCAATTTAATATTAACGCTTTGCGAAATAGATACACCCAAGTATGAAAGCTATTATAAAATCATCTATGGCAGCTAACAGGCCAACTCCGCAAAAACATTAGCTGAAGTACCTATGTGAATGACAAAAATATTAATCTAAAATACATTAGTGTTTCTTGCGTTATAAACTTAAGCAAGACCAATTCAGCCGGTAAAAACCGTGGCACACCATGTTTTCTATTATATTCAGAATAAGACATTTTCAAAAAATATACCTACATTCAAGAGACATTTTCTTTAAACTCTAAATATCATTCCTCAGATAGCGCTAAGCAGAAATGTATGGAAAAGAAGTCAAATCCTCGAATGCATACACACATGATTTTGCACACGATGGAAGCTAGGGGAAACGGAGATTTTTTGGACACCGGAAATTAGAACATTTTATTATATTTACTAATATGGGGAATAGTTACGTTTCGTATTCGTAATTTGAAAATAACAAATAACTCTGCAGCCTAAATTGGCATAAAAAGAGTTAAAAACACCAATAAAGGGGATTTACAGGTTTCCTAAGAGAGTAGCAACCAGAGTAATCAACCCCTAAGGTCGGTTTGGTAGGTGGGGATAGAGCTCACCCAGTATTAAGCCCAACGGCGTGTGAAATTCACATTTCAGGAAAATAATAATAATGACTTATTTGTCAGGCGAAATTTGGGCCATAAGGTCCTCTCTTATATTTAATCTTTATAAGCACTAAAAAAATCCATGACCGAGGCGGAACTCGAACCCGTGACCCTTGGGTTAGCAGGCGAGCACATGCCCACCAGACTAATCCAGTTAACGATAATAGAGAGCCCAGTTCCTTTTCCTGTGCCGCCTGTCGATTCCCAGGTTGATCTGGTACCCGAAAAATCACACAGCTTGGATGAAGATGACTGGTGCTGCCAAGAGGCATCACCGAGAATCGAACCCGCACCTCCCGGTCAGTAGCCAACTGCTCTACCCACTAGACTACCATGCCCCCCACCAGAGTATAGTAGGAGAAAAATGAGAAAATTTATTAAAATGTTCTTTGGAAATAATAACGGATCGTAATTGCTTTAACCAATGTACGGCAATCAGCAGAGCTTATTTCATGACCGATTTCGGCCATTAGATACCAGAAAAACGATATGGACATCAAATAGCACGGAATCTTAATGCAGCATTGCCTAATTTGGAATTGAAACTTAATTTATGTAGGTAATACTAGATTATTACTATTTATTCAGAGTTTATATGATATTGTACCTCTGCTCGAGCATCACCAATGTCGATTTCTGTCTAAATTAAACTTCCAGAATTCATATGATAAGACAATAGCAAATTCCAGAGGAATGAGAGAAATAATATAAACTGAACACAGCGAGAGAGTAGAAGAAGGAGGTATTCATTTATCCACACATATTGGTGGTACACTGCGCAACACGCTGCTGCGATCTGGTAGCAGGTGCTGAGAGAGTATAAAATATAGATATCCCGGGGAAATGAGTGAGTTTTTGCGCGGAAAGAATATTTGGATCAGGCGCTGTAAAGAGTTTCAGTCCCAAGGTGAGCGGGGGAGCAAGAACGATCGGGAGAGTCCGGGTCGGGGGGGCGAGTGAGAAACGGTTGCGTGGGAACGTCGGTAGCGTCGGGGCAATTCGCTCCGTCTTTCATCCCACGCCTCCCATTCATCCCACCCCGTCCCCACACCCCAATCTTCCGAAAACCCAAACTGCGAACATCCTTCACTCCATTTTTCTCCTCCGTCCACTATCCGCATTCCAAACGCTCATTCTCCGCAGATACATCTGTATTCCAGCCCATCCAACCCTTTTAGTTTACACATCCCACGTCCCCCAAGAACTTATCGCTTTCGCTACCTATTTATATAAGACCCAAGCGCCATATTTTTACCAATTGCTCCCCCTTGATTCTCTTCCCAAGCACTATCTATCCTCTTTTCGGACGCTATAATCTCCCATTTTAACCTTTCAAATGCATCGCGTCTCCCCAGTCCAATTCTTATCCATCGAGCCATTCATCAATCAATTCCTTACTTCGTAGTAACTTGCCGCCTCCTGGTTAAACGCGCGTTCACTTTATCCACACATAGGTACACATCCCTTCGGGCCATTCATTCTTTCTAACAATGGTATACCCAGGTATGCCTACATCCTCCATCGCGTTCCTTACACGACCCCTCGTGTTCAATGATTTCACTAGTTTCCACAGTGCATTTCAACGTAGTGGGGAAAATTAGTATCGCAATTCTTCTCTCATAGTTACATGGAATAAACGCCACTCTTTTACTTGCATTTAGAGATATTTTCCTTCTTTCCTAAATTTAATTTACTCTACGTATGTCTTCGCAACAAACTTTCCTATATCAATAGGGGGTTCGTCCGTTTCAAAGCTTCTTCATACGTAAATGAAACCTCAATCCGGGTTTTAATAACCTTGACATCATCATCAACAACATCTATTGATAATGCTAAGGCAAAAAAAGATGGTCGTTCAACTTACCTATGAGTTCCAAGTGAGCTCATTTCATTTCAACTGAGACAATATCCTTCAAATGTCCCATTCACATCACTAACAGACCAATTTAAATTTTCCTCTCGCCTTCATTCCAATTATTCTTTGTTATACTCTACCGGTCCGCTTCTTCCGACTTGCGCTTATTTCTTCACCATTGACCTCTTGTCTTCCCCTAACCACCTTCACCACGAATGTGGGAAACGGCACTGGGTTGAAGGTTTATTTTTTGCCTTACCGCCTAATACGACCTTGTAGACAATCGCAAGAGATATGGTCATGGCAGCGAAAGGAAAAAGATGCATTGATGGGGGAAGAGGGGAAGATGGAAATGGGTTTTTGTTTGAGTAAGTACGCGGCAAAAGGGCAAGAAACATAAAGAGAGAGAGAGAGAGAGAGAAGTGTTTGCGCGGCTGTGAGATAAATGATCGAGGGGATGGGCCTAAAGGATGGATGGGGAGTGCATGTATATTATGTATGAAAGAGAAAGAGACGGTGAAGGAGAGAATGCTGCGAGGGAAATTTTTAGCACGTAAAGTGTGAAATATTTTTCGGGGTGGGGTATCGCACGAGAGCACTTTTTGCCGTATTTTCTCAACGGTTGGAAGTGAAAGCAAAAACGCGTTACGAGATGCTTAAGTGCTCATTTTCATTCCAACAAATGAAAAAACAAACGGAAAACACTTGGAAAAAATGGCGGGGTGTCAAAATCGTGAGTATTATTAATACATAGACGTTAACCAATGCAATGAAATCGTATCAATGAAACAAATTACCATTAATAATTTCAGAATAAAATTTAACCTCCATAAACTGCGTGCACATAGGAATGCATTAGGGTAATTACTAAAATACATAAATTTCCTGTTTTAAGTAATTGGTCTATCTGTCGGACTGAGTGTGCGCTGGGCACACTGACGCGCCGAGACGGCGGCTTCAGGATAGCGGGGCTTCAAAAATTCGCTCCGTGACGAGAGAACCCTTACTCTCCGTCTCACCCTCACACACTCAGGGGCGTCGCGACTGCCACACGGCCAGGAGACAGTGAACACCCTACAGTATTAAGGCACGACCCTTTGCATTAGGAAGGACACCGGACTTCAAGATTTTGTTTCCAGGAATACGTAGTATTGGAGCGTGGGAAACGTAAGATATGTTAATAACCAAAAGAAAACAATACCGGTGCTTGATTTTAAACATATAAATTCGTGGATTTTAAAGAAAATATGTGAAAAACACGAAAAATGTCAATTTGAAACGTGAGGAGAGATAAAAAACATTGTACACCCTAATTCCTCAATTGCAAAAAGACGAAAGAATTTCTCATAAACTCATGGTTTCCCGTGAGCATAAAGTTTCTCCAGTGGGACGTAGATGTAGAGATAGCAAACTTTTGTCTTTAATCTAATCCATAGCTCTGAGATAAGTAACAGAGGGAGATACAATTTCTATTACTGTGTTACAGAATAGTCATGCTAGTAACCAGAAAACTATAGGTATAGCTCCTATAGTAATATATAGATTTATTTGGGCATATTAGGTTTTGAAACCATACTACCAGAAATTGGTATTCGATGTTATATAAAATGTGGATGAATAATACTAAACGGGATAAGGACTCATAACATCAATTTTAGGATACTCTTGGCCATATTACCCCACTTATTTGTTATTTGACGGTAAATATGAAATCCAAACGTACACAATCTGAAAATAAATTTACCTATTAATATCCATTTCTATCCAGAGATTTAACATCGAATGTTGAATACAAAATCTAAATATGAGCAGCTGCTATGTCCTCAATGGTTATAGTTGGTAGGGGCAGGTAACATGTTGCTCAAAACCCTGTATTTAATCAGGTATTATATAGATAAAAACATTTGGTTTGTAACATTTCAGAACATGAAAATCAAATAAAAAACAATGCGTCGGTGGCGAAATGGAAAGTCCCGCTATTGTGCCGCTGCTGTCATGACATATCCACCGTGAGATTTTATATTTAATACAATTGCGTCCAAAACCTAAGAATTTCTCATCCTGCTCCCAGAAATTACCTGCATTAAATTGCGCACACAATATCGCGACGTGGTACGTGTGTGCTCACCTTAACGTAGATATGTTCCTGAGCGGTGTCTTGAATATAATGGTCCACAGGGAATATTTTTAAAGGTAATAATAAAATGAGACCTCTAATGAAATGTCGGCTGAGTATATATTCAATACCTACCAGGTCATTCAGTATTCCTATTCAGATTATATTCAAATTTCCATTTTACCAAGTAGAAACTATTGATTTAACAACATTGAAATGTGTGGGCACAATATAATGCTAGAAACGTGTAAAAGTATTAAGAAATTTAAGAAAATGATCTCTTTAAGTACTGCAAAATCGTACAGGATCTAGGTACTCTTTGAAAATGTTTTGAGTGAATGATTTTGAATTGATATGCGAAAAAATTCACAGTGCAAAAATATTTCGCCAGAACCGGCACTCGAACCCGGTGCTTTGGTTAACTTTTTAATGTAAACGTGCAGCTCAAGCAAATACGAACAAATTGAATTTGCATAAACCTTATAGATAAAAACAGTATATTTCTGCTATATTTTATAAACAAAAAAGGATAATTAGAAAGCACATCATTTATCAAACTATTTTACCCATACTTAACGAAGGAAAAATACAATTGCAATAAATAAAAGATTCTCAAATTAACCAGAAATTAAAAAGACGTTCGAAATATTTGAGGTGAAATGTACTCCTACATGTAAAATATTTAAATTGATATTTATGGATAGTGGAGCCACTCATAGCACAAACCCCGGCAATTAAAATAAAATGGATATAGTGGGTAACCTATACGTGCGCAACCTAGTGAGTAATCTGGGTACGCAAACAAAACTATTCATGAAAATCAGCATGACTCCACGCGTCCTCATTCGGCTGGATTAGATTGCGTCTAATCCCGCATTTTACAAATATCGCCTGTCAATCTCTTGAGCCACGAAAAAAAATACAAATAAATTTCTTATCAAAATTAACAGACAGTGGGCCACATCATTGTACTTGCAACATCTATGCAAACGGATCTTTAAAAATACAATCTCCTCCTGGAAAACCTGGAACAATATAAAATAAAGAACCGAAATGGTGGTCATTGATCAAACCAACTCCATGTGGCTGTGCCAGTCCGTTGGAAAAATTATTTCAAAGATGGCTCAAAAACATTTCAGGTCCTCATGTGTATATTTATGCATCAAGATTCATACGAGCTCACAAACTTTGGAAAAATGAATAAAACACCGTCGTTGAAGATGAAAATAAGCGATAATGACCCCTGAGCTTCACCATAATGGTCTCCCGGGCGCAATCAATATTCCTCACGAGGGCAACGGTGTAGAGAACGAGATCTCCCAAGGCTTCAGAAAAGGATACAAAAATCGTGAACCGCGTGCAACGGATAAAAATAGTATTTTTCCGCTCCGTTTTTAAAGAACGAAATCATACCCCCTGGCGTCGCGCGTGAAAATCATTGAAAGGGAGGAGACGGGTGTTAGGGTAAATTGGAAAACTACCACCTCACCATTCGGTAAAAATGTTGCTTTCCACTCTACCTGCTCAAGGGTTAAACGATTTTTCTTTAGACTTTCTATGGCTTTAAGGTCAAATTTATTTGGTCACAGTAACTTCAGTTTACCCTTTTAATTTGCCTGTTCATCAACCCCATGAACAATTTCGTCTATCACAACCATTATCTGAAATATGTTTTGCATGCCCTAAATATCTCCAGAAACGGAAACCGAAAGTTCAAATTTCATATCGCCCATGTGCCACAATTTTTAAGCATGGAGGTATTCCCATTAGGATGTATGAATGCATAGTCTTACTAAGTAATAAATATTGGTTATACCAAGTGTTTACTGAAAAATAAATGTCCCTTTACCCATAAATGTATACAATACTCTCGCTTCTCCCATCATTGATTCTATCAAGATAAATTCTTCGCTGGCTTTATACTTGCAATGGTTTCTTTGTTATAAACTAGTCATCATGAATTATTTCTATTTCTATACTTCTCTAAAACATTAACCAGTCTTCGATAATTTCTACGCCGTCCACAAAAATACCTACGTCTAGGCTATAATTTTATGAATACAGAGTAGGTACATATAAACTACGGATGATCAACTATAACAATGGTGTTTCTGATTACATTTAAGTAAAATACGGACAAACATGGAGAGTTTTTTCCATGATTTCGAATTTCTTAGATTATTGATTTTAATGATGCTCTCAGTAATTTCGTTAGTTAAAAAAAGTCAATTACGTTTAAATACCAAACACATTGTTCCCTATTCTACGAATTTCATTCACGAAAAATAAAATTACTCAAAGAAATAAATATTTAAATAAACTTAAAAATTGCACATTTTTCTATGCTTCCACTCAGGTGGGGTATTCTTTATAAAAAACGGACTCCCTAAAGCTAATAATAATTTCAAAGTAAAATAAAAGTTTAACTATCGTATTCTAGATTTCCCAAACCTTTAACTGTTTAGGAAATTTTCTAACATATTCTAATGGCATTGCGTATAGCTGCTTGGATTTCCTTTCATAAGTTATATCTTCTATTTCTTCTATCACGACATATGAAAGGGATAAGAAGTTATTACAGGAAAAATATCGCACAGCTGGCAGGCATCCAACTCAGCTATTGAATTATTAAACTTGTTTCTAATTTTTTTCCGTTTGAAAAATCATTTAGCACAAGCTTTTGGTCTTTTTAAAAAAAAAATTGGAAGATGGAGGAATTTTACATATTATAAAAAAAAGGATTCCTCATATATAAGGTCACATCAAACACTAAAATGATATTTTTACCATTTATTCGATTTACACTGGTTCACGATTCGATTAAAGATATTAAAATAGTTTAATTTATTATTATAGTGATTAAAATAAATAATATTACTAATTATATGTCACATTACTTTTATAAGTTAATAAATGGTGTTGGGAGTCAGATTATAAATTTATTGCCTATTAAAAATGTATATTTTGCTTTTTAATTTGCTTATCTTAAAATGCTCACACTTCAATGGGAAACAAAATTCCACTAACTATTTATAATAATATTACTGATTTTTGTATACTATACTGAAACAATTTCATACTCTGTTACGACCGCTCGTATCTAGAAAAGGGAAGAGTTCAAGGATTCCTATCAACATACGGAATCGTCAGAATTTCTAAATAAATGACATTGATTTGAGGAATGGATTCTGCTTCAAACTAAAGGGTTGTATAATTTTTTTTACAATTTCGAGTAACAATTACTGTATTAAATAATTTTTTTTCGAATGCCATAAAAATGGTTTGAAACAAAAACTGAGGAAAATTAAAAAGACTGCAATCGACTGGAATAATTTACACGACACACAACCCGCTGGTGCAAAGAAATTTACCATGTTTCCGCATCGTTCGTCCCACCATATGGTGCTCAATAATGAATGCTGTGTGATACCGATCATAAATTTGAGTACGGAATATTTGCCGCCGTGTTCCCCTACACGTTTAAGTATGTAACTCTGGTAATCAGAAATAGCTTCCGCTTGATCGTGCATTCACCGTCTAATCCGTACTTAATGAATATGATACAGGGTGTTTATAGTTTTTACTAATAACTGGGAATGAATGAGGAATTTGTGCTAATTAATGATGATTTAATAACATTCAATTGGTTTTCATAGTCCAATAAAATAATCGGATAGCAATTCGTTCCATGTTATATGGAACGGAAATAGAAGCATCATTGTCTAAAATGCGAAACTTGTAGCGCATTAACATTTTTTCGAGAAAGAAACAACACTTAATCATGTAATATACAATAATTAATCTGTCAAGGTTAAATATAGTAAATAACGTAGAAGTTTATTAATAAGATAAATAGTTAATACGAGGTGCATTCAACTTATAAGACCTCCGATTTTTTTTCTAACTAATTATTCACCTTAAAAATAATGAAACTTGTGT
>LYUA01000386.1:285855-296233 GCA_002093875.1 Calopteryx splendens
ATATATATATATATACATATATATATATATATATATATACACAAATGTATATATTTATATATATATATGTGCATACATACATATATATAAATTTATATTAATATATATAATATATAAAATATATAGTAGTGTTAGTTAATACATGATATATATATATATCTTTTGACTAAAGGATAAATAACCTTTACCACCATTATTACTGATTGGCTAGATGAAATTGTAGGAATATTAGGAGTAGAAAGGTAATTTCATAAATTGTAATTTATTGTATATAGGTAAAGGTATTGTAGGAATATTAGGACTAGAAATTACCTACCGAAAAATATCATAGTCTAAGTTAAATTGTATTCGAGAATCACAGTCTTCAATTAATTCCTCTTGCAATTAATGCGTGCCATGCCAATTTTCATGTCATTCATATGTTATTTTTTATCTTTATTATCCTCTGCCATTAATTCTAAGTCTGGTTTAAGACAGCTCTTCACTCATTGCCCTATTAGTTTACGTCTCCATGGTTTCATATTTCTCTCTATGATAATCATCATTATTTGTTTCATCGTCTCTTTTGAGGTCTCCAACTCTAGTTTTTCGCCATCGACTGTCTTCATCGGGCTTGCGGGTTTCAAAACGTGCCCGATAAGGTAATTTCTTTCCTAAATTTTTGCGTCCCTTTTTCTCCTCCTCTCTGTTAGTTTCCTCACTCATCCCCATTGAACATATAAAGAACAATATTCAACAAAACATAGATGAAACATTCAATTCCAATTTGGAGAATAGTCAAAATAATGTCTAATTTCAACTGACGAGAAGATCACGGACGTATTTCTATACAAGAAATCTTTACTATGCACGGTTTTTCCGGCGAATAACTTTGTCAACAAAAACAGTTTATAAAACATAAAATACATATTAACTAACTCTTTCCTCCTCTTCTTACCTACCTACAAATGCTTTCCATGGCTACCACGGATTACCCGTTGTAGAGATACCATCACATTTTGCGTGCCATAAATATTTGACCTCATTTCCCTTCTATCGTGCGTGATATTTCCTCGAAAAACTGGTTCAAGAGAGAGGGAGAGAGCGAGAGGAGCGACCAAAAGACCAGCCTATAGCCTGTCTCATCCTATTGCTCTGTCGGCGTGTCTATTCCAGTAGTTCCTTGGTTTCTGGGAGCGGGAATGTACCATCTAGCTCCTCATAGCCTACAGGTCACGCCATATTTTACTTGTCATGGACGTTACCAACTGAAACTCACGAACCATTTGCTACACCACTTCCCCCCTCTCTGTTCCTCTTTTTATCCCATACTGCTATGCAAGGAATAATTACCCGTTGCCTGTACCAAATCCTCTTCATCCTTTCATGAAAATCCGCCCCGCGCATTCATTATTGGCGGGGAGTTTAGGAAATGATGAGAGTACGTCTAATGCGATATGCAAGTTAATTTCCTGTGCAAAACGCCTCCATCGAATGTTTTTGGTCTGGCGGATCGGTTGGCTGAACGTGGTCGGACGTGTTTTGTGGGAATTTGGGCGTGATCTTTTGGCAAGGGCAGGACGCCGAGGAACAGCGGTGTGAATTCGTCGAGTCGGAATCAGGCAGCTCGAAAACGAAAACCGACCGAAGGGGAGGGGGCCGAGTTCGGCGGTGATGTTGATTCGATTGATCGGCTCTTGAGGGAGAGGTATGGGAGGGAGTCGCTCCACGCTCTTGGAGCCACAGAGAAAAAAAATCGAGCTATGCAGTTGTTTGGCCGATTGATCGATGATTTGAGTCACTTTCGAATGAGAATCGTTTTTGTGTCATGCCTTGGAAATCATGCCATCGTTATGCATGACAGACGGTTTTGGGGGAGGAAAAAGATGCTCGAATTTCTCATCCCCTTAAACTTCACTGATAGCTTTTTGAATTTAAACTCTCCCCCCGTTCAAAAGCATTGAATAAAGAACTGAAAATACTTTGGGTAACTAAGGGTGCACTCAAAGCGAATAAAGAAGCTTAACGTAATCAATAGGTAGTTCGTATAGCACATTACTGCTTAAAAGAGCACAAAACATTGATGCGGCCTGCGTAGAAGTATATGCTAACAGATACATAATGTACTACCACTGTATAGTTGAGCTGATTCTTTAAGAATATTGCTAGAAATACTAGTACTGGTCCTTGATTGGGAATAAATCTTTGGAAACATCGGACGATGAAAATGAGACTGTTCACTACTAGTCCAGTTATAGTGGCTATAATGAAACGAAAAGTGTGGTGGCACATACTTGTAAAAAGATAATTTGATACGATAAAACCTAAAATAACCACTTTATTTGTAGCACCTTTATCTATAGACACATGGACCCGTAATTCAAGTTAGAAACCGAATTTTAGCGGGATGCAATGTTGGAAAATTATATTGAAAAGTTATGAATAATTTTCAGTGTCTGTGACTCAATAACTACGAGTTAGCTAGCTAATAGCTATATGTTAGATCTTCTTCTGCAATACAAATGCCATACAATGCATGTAACAATTACCATAGTTTCAGAAGGACATACAAATTATTTGTAACCTTGAGAAACGGACCTCTGAACATAGGGTACAACATGTAAGCAAGGATTTATCATAAATACTGTGGATATAAGTATTTCCATATTTTTTTCCAAAATGACGTGGATGTAATATCACTTAAATCGAAGAGTTCAAGGATATATAGTAAACACGGGAAGGTGAGAAAATACTCTTTAAACTTAGGGGGTATATTTGTAAACGAGAGACAAAGTGATCATTGATGAAGGAATGGAAGCACAAGCATTTTAAAATTGATTCATAAAAAAGAGGTCAGAATCTGTCATTAAAAAGGTAAAGGGTAAGTCAAATATGAAACCTACGATTAATTACATTTTTACATTATACATTACTTTGCATATTTACCTCATTGAAAGAATGTATGGGCAGAGAAAATACACTTCTCTCATGTTCTCCCATAGGAGCCAAAAAGACAGACACATTCTGAATTCTAAGAGCAAAGCAATAGGCCTACAAAAATTATTTTGACTGACGGAAGAGAATATGTACATATCCGGCAAATATGCCACCTCTCGAAGAAGCAGCAGCTATGCCGCCGAAACGTTAAATACAATTTTGTGTGTGTGCTTTGACATGTTTCCATGTATACCAAGACAACCCCTCAAATTAACTAACCTTAATACGCCACCATGGTACGAAACAATCTTAACTAAAAGAGAATGATTCTCTCATAGTCAGCTCTCGTACGTAGTCAACTTTACAGTATACACTCATCTTTTCCCATTTATCGTAAAGTAAACTGAATGGTCAAAATACGTCAAGCAACCAGCAATTTAGGGTAATGATGAAAAAAGTTCAAAGCCTTTATGCATGTTTTCATGCTTATTTTCGTTTTGTGAGTCACAAATTACTGTAGGTATACAACGGTTGGCATGCATAGACGAGCATTCTCCTTCCTAACTCCAATGAAATCCGATTTTACTTGCATGACCAGTAGCTATAAAGTTCACCGGTACGTTGACGAATCCCTTCATAAGAATACGAACGCCGGTTTCCAATGCAACCGTGGAATGCATCCAACAGAGCGTCATATCAAAGAATTACTGCTAAAGGAAAGAAAAGAGTGCGACCCTAATATTCATAATACGAACGACTGATTTCTCTACGCGTGTGAATATTACGAAAAAGGTTTGAGGGGCTGTAAATGTTTTATTAAACAGGGCAAGCACATCGAAACGAGAAAGTAGATAGAGAGAATTCATTGGCAGAAATAGTTGAATCTTTCATATGGATGAAATGCAGAAGAAAAATTGTGAAAAAACAAATAGAGTAGTCCAGAGCAAATATGTAAAGACCCTGACTCCCACTCAAGCAACGAAAATGCATACATTTTCAACTATATTTCGGTCCTTTAAACACCCTCGGGAATCCTATTGAACACCTTTCTCTATATCCACTTCAGATATGAGAATTTAGAAATATGACGTGAATTTTATGATGAGGTACCTCAGAAATGACCCGATAGTAGCAAAATTTTCAAGCTGTGTGGGTCATGGCAAGTGTTTCCAGATCCCCGCGTAAGGGCAACAGTACGTTACAGAACCGAGAACAAGTTTCTCCCGGTTCTATCCTGCGACATTCACAATTTCCAGCAAAATACGTCCAAAAGTAACAAAATCTTAATTTTGGCGTCAATTCTAGCCACACTAAGAGATCTGACTCATACCACCAATTCAACCAAATGAAATATGCTTTGGCTAGTGGCAAACCCCCCCCGCCACACGCCCTAGCGGCATCTTGCGGGGTATCATTTACATTTAGATTGCAGTTAAATGTTAATATAATTTTTTTAGGAAATATCCAAAAATCATATTTCTCTAAGGTAATTTAAAGACCATTCACCAAACTATGCTGATATGAATTTAAGCATTAGACAATTAAATACATGCAAACACAAACATCCAAACGGTTGCCCTCCTAAATAAATTATATTTACATACAAATTATAAATAAACTAAAAACAATGGCCAATATTGAATGAATATTTTATTTAATTCACAGAAGTCAACTGTCGCAACTTTTTGCAAAGTGCCACACTTAAAGCTTTCGTTTTCGAGAATTTCACTTGATAGTCATGGATGTTACCTCATTATCCATCAGTGATACAATTTTTTTCACGGAGAATGCTCCCTCTTCGAAGTTTTATATGCTAAAGAGAAAAGGGCATTGGAATAGTGTTCGATTACTTCTTTCGAAAGAAATAAGGCGGGGAAATCAGTTTGGATGAAGAGGGGTCAGGGGTGCGGGCCGGCTCACTCAAAGCCTTACGGTCCGAAAGAGAGTATTTGTAAGAGATGGAGAGTAAGCGAGAAAGCAGCAGGAAGTCCAGTCTCCATTTCTATATTCAGTACGGGGATGCCTTGACCGCAAATTCCGCTTGTTTCATCTGCCGGTTGCGCGTAGTTGTGTGCCAAACACTCGGGGGAGCACCCATCCTTGGAGCCAGTGCATTTGAAATAGAGCACACGAGAGAGCGGAGACGGGAGAGGGGGAAATGCACTGAACGCACGTGACGAAGGATAAAGGGATAGAGAAGAGAATGGAGAAAACGCAACTGCTTTTCGATATTTATGTGAGATTAAAATGGTGCACAATGCTTTCGAAGGGATGGATGTTTTGCCAATATTCATCGAAAATGAGAGATTGGTTTTTGAAGTTTCATATTTTGTGCATTGCAAATTTCCTTGTGGTTTCCGTCCTCCAGATAAGTCTCCTTGATACGAGCCATTCATGTTTTTAGGGAACAATTCTATGCATGTGCCATGAAAATTAGTTGATGGTTGTAAAAAATTAAAATTGAGAGCTGACATTTTTTTATTCAAAATAATGAAACTCAATTTCAGGGAACAAAAAGGTAATAAGGCTAAAATAATGCCTCGGGTGATTTTAGGATGATGGAAAGGAAAAATTTTATTCGAAAATAATACTTTTCCTCAAAAGTCAATAGTTGAAGTTTACATTTTTAAACTAAAATATTCAATACCCTCCTCATGGACTACAACCTTGACGTGCTGGGAGGACTTGCGCTTTCTGATGATTCCTAGAGCAGTGCTGGCGTGAGCATAAGAGTAGCTATTGGTAGGGTCACGCATACCAGAAAGATCGAAGGGTAGGTGTTTGATGGAAGGTAGCAGACACAGCATCTGTTCCTCAGTGAGGTGGCTGCAAAGGCGTATGACCCCAATGGGGCGGCCATTAAAGTGACGGTGTCATGTTAAAAACACTATCAAGAAAGCCACCTCAATTATTATTCCCAATAAAATATGATGGACGCAAATACGAAATAGATTCCAAGCAGCTTAGGTGTACGGCTAAAAGGCGCGGATACCGTGCCCTGAAGCGGGGGAGGCAAGGTCTCCACGGTCTTCATCACCCGAAACTCTGGCAAAACAGATTCGAAAGCAGCAGAAAAGAAATAGAAATATTATAGTATAATAGTAACGGAGTCTTAGGAGGAAGGACTAGAGGCAGGAGTGAAAGTAAGTGGGATGAGCGGATTTGCGAGGTGCTCAATGTTTAGTTATCCAATCATCCAAGAGGCTGCAGTCATTATTTCGATCAGTGCAAAGGGTGTTTGATAGGTTTGGAATGAAAATAAAAGAGTAGAAAACGAAGGTAATGAGGTTCTCGAGACATAGGAAACCCAAGTTGAAAATTAAAGCCGGAGAGCTTGAACATGATGTTTAGGTATGGTTTTGGACGAAGGTGGGCAATGTTGTAAGGATATTTTAAGAAAAATCGCATTAGGTAAAATAGCTAGGTATATAATAAATAGGCAATAAAGGAGGAGAGAATTGATGACAAAGACCAAGTCAAGTATATAAAGAAAAGACTGGTGAAGGCGCTGATATGGAGCATAGTAGAGTAGAGTGGAGTATGGCTCAGAAACTTTTTCGTTCAGGAAAGATGAAAACATAACTACGGTGGATTTTGAAATATCGGTACGGAGAAGGATGGAAAAGGTAAAATGCGTAGAAAAGAAAACGAACAAAGAGGTTTTGTGTATGTTAGGATAGGAAAGGAGAGAAGGCTCTTGGGATAAATCCAAAGATGACACGAGAAGTGGATGGAGGGCGTAATGAGCGGCGATGGATTGTTAAATAATGTTATAGAGGGTAGAATGTTAGGTAAGCGGGGTAAAGGGAGGAAAATATTAGGCATGTTGGATGGAATGAAGTGTGGCAGAATGTATTTGGAAATGAATAAAGGGCTATTGTAGGCCATCAGAAACTTATCCTAACCGGTAGAGGGACATTAATGACAATTATTTAATGCTAACTCTAAAAACTGGACATAACAGTGTCAAAACTAATAATAGCTTTTCCGAGCTTTTCTTTCTAAATCAATTCCCATCTCATCCATCATCTGGTCGCCCAGCAGTATTCGGTTTTTATATTCGTAGCCAACTTTCAAACCGAGACCAAGAAAGTTAAAATACTCCACTCGAAAAATTAAACACCCCCCATAGTTTGTCTACCAAAAGTATTTCCCTTTATATTTAATTAAGTAACACTATTTATCCAAAAAAAATTTTAAAATTCTCAAATCAATTCTAAATTTTTTAAATAGTATAATGTTGAAATTAAATGGTGTAATTTTCAATACTTCTCTAACATGCTCGATGTCCATTTCAACACTCGGAAAAAAATCTAGATTTCACTTAAATATAAGTGAGATTAAAAAGTCAACAAACATCGACCCCAACGATTCGTCCACATTTCACCATTAAATTTGCGTCCAATTATTAAAATCGATATTAATCTCCCTCCACAACTTGCAGAAATAAAATGCATTCCAATTCCACGGGAGGGAAAAAAATGAGAAGGGCGAAATAAAAGAAAATAATCGAGAAATGTTCGGAACTTCCTAAATCACTTATTCCGTCGGTCGTTCCCACGCTCCTCGGGCGGAGGCAGAGACTCCAAGTGCCCTTCAAGATGAAATAAATTCCATTTAAAAAACCCTCCCCTTCGATATCCCTCACCCTCTCTCTCTCTCTCTCTCTCTCCGACTACCTCTCGCCATCATGCTAAAATGGAAAAAAAATCATGCTGCTTCTCCCTCCCTCTCCTTTCTCGTCTCACTCTCGCCCAGCCTCCAACTGCTTGGAATGTATTTTTTTTTTTAGAAAATGGTCCCAATTTCAATTTCTCTTTCATTTCGAGAGAGAAGGAGAGAGACCGGAGAGCGATGGCAGCGATCCAAACGGAGGAAAGTTCGAAGCACGATGGAGAGGTGGAGGTGCGGGGTTGGTGGCGAAAGAGACCTCGCGGGGGTGGGGGGGCACCAAGGGGTTTAGTGGGGCGCGGGGATAAAAGAGTGGCGGCCGAAGAGGAAGGAGAAAACTTAAATGAAACAATATGGATCCGTTGAGCCGTTGCTGAGTGATATCTCCCCTTCTGCATCTCCCTCTTCCTCGGCCTTCCTCCCCCACTGTCTACCTTTTTCTTCTCTCTCTCTCACTCTCTCTAACGCTGTCTCCAGTCCCTTTCACTGTCCTCCCCCCCCCACTCTGGCCATCCCTCTCAGTATCTCTTCTCAAATCAATCGAGTCCCTAGTTTTGGATGCAAACGACTTCTGTCAACGCCTTCAGTAGATATTCGGCCATTTTTCTACTCCCTCTCCTTGTTTGCCCCCAGCTCCAAGCCCATCCATGCATAGAACCCCCTCCGCGAGAAACTCGAGCCTTTTCCCGCACCCAGAATGCTTACCACCCCGAGTTTTCCACGAGCATTATTTATTACCAACGGGCTCCAGGCACCATTCTTCCCACAGCTCCTTCTACCGGAATGAAAATGGGTCTGGAGAATTCTTCTTCCACGACATATATACTAGCAATATTCATTTTATTCCTCGCAGTCTATGACTACTTCTAGTGGTAATAGGAATTATTTGTTACGCCTGGTGTATAATCTATTAAATAAAACCTAAATGATAAATGCTCGCTGTTATCCATGAAATTTTCCATTGGTAGCTGTGTTTACAAACGATGATTACAACAAGTATACCATAATATTGCTTACATAAGCTATAGCTTACAACAATTCATTAAATGTTTCTTTTATTATAATATATAACCAATAAAATATGCGCTAGTAAACTACTATGTGAGCCAAATAACACCATATAGGATTTTACAATGGTTATTCTTACCACTACAAAGTGAATAATTATCAATATTCTGAGGCCATGGAGTAGAAACATATTACACCGTAACCCCGCTAATTTTCAATTTACAACTACATCTACATGGTGCCGTGAAAGCCACCACTATATTTGTGGCAGCTGGTCTTTCTACACCAGACATGCGCAGTCAAAATTATGCCCTACTCGATAGTTAGTGATTAACGAAGAGGTTACTCTCTAAGTTATCTCATAGCCTTTTAACTATAGACACTTCTTAGGGTAAAATGTATCCTGAGAGAGAAGCAGAAAACTGTTCTGATTTAAACGTAAAACTAGGTAATATTAATCAGTCAGTCGTTGGAAGCGTTCAATAAGATACCTTCCATTGTTATGTTCTCAATAATAAACTCTAATGCAGTTTTACAATACAATTTGCATGGAAAAATATTGTTACACATTACAGTATGAATTTAAGTCAGCATTCGAAGTAATTTAAAAACAAATTTGTTACAATATCATTAACAATATCTTAAAAAAACTCGAATGGGTTTTAAATTACTATATTCGACGGCTAAGACACAATTCTTGTGAGAAGTGAAAATTTCTATTATGATGTTACATTAATGAAGCACTTCCACAGAAGTATGTTCTTACATACCTAGGAAAATGGCCGCGTGAAAGAAGTTGAATTACTCCTAACGAAATATACTGTCTAAAATTCATCACAAAAATCATACAAAAATTGAATTTTGAACTGAACTTTAAGAAAATGAATTCCCGCGGAGAAAGTTGAATCTATTAACACAATAGCAACGGTAAAATTATAACTTTTAACGGCCTCCATAGATTGTTTTTTTGCATCGTAACATACCTACTATGACTTATCTAATAAATGCCTAATAATTTTACAGAAATAGGAATTATTACATGATTTTTTCTCTAAAGTTGGAAATGATAAATAAAACAAAAAACATAATGTTATTCCATCCTAATGCATTTGTTTTATGATCCAGGTTTCATTGCAGTACAACATATTCACCTGAAGATGTTTCACAGAAATTTAAGCTGGGTCGTGAAATAAATATATTTGTGAGAAATTACAGTGTTTAGTGTTCCATTAATCATGAAGCAGTTCCACTAAGTCACGCCTAAACCCATTTTCTATATCATTTTGAAAAATCTAATGAATTAAATGCTTAATATATCTACACGTATTAATTTAGATTGCCTAAAATTAGGAAAACCTACAGAGAATATATTTATAAATTAAAATGTAATTTTTCAAAATCTACGGGCAATATATAAATATACCTATATATTAATATTCAGGTTATCTCAAGGAAAAAGTAATTGATAACAAATTTAAGACCTCAAGACTGAAGTTTAATAACAAAATGATAGAACCCAATTTATCTTCCGTTGACACTTAAAGGAAAATAATGGACGAAAAATCCTTTGCATGAAAATAAAAATGAGTGATTACCGGTGACACAAAAAACCCGCTTCATTGGAGCTAAACAGCCCTCAAATCTCGTCCAATGAAAATCTTTATACATTCCACCCCATTTCACCCTTCTCCCCTCACTTCCATTCACCCCCTTTCGTGCTCATCCCCCTTCTCCCCGTCCCCAACAGCCAACGCCTCGTCTTGCTCTACTTTTTCCCCTGCCA
>LYUA01000386.1:308187-320342 GCA_002093875.1 Calopteryx splendens
AATCCTGTGACGTTATATGTATATATATATAAATATGTTTATATATATACATTTTTTTAGACATCATATATATATATATATACATATATATATATATACTAAATATATATATATATATATGTATATAGTATATATATATACTATATACATATATATACACAAACATTTTATATGTATATATTTCCATACATTTATATTTTTCAATTTATTACTGTCAAAAGCAAATAAACTTTCTACACCGGAAAATGGGAGAGAAAAATATGAAAAATGTTCTTTTAAAGACTATTTAAGTGTAATACATTTAAAAAATAGTAATTATTAGAGAAATATCCTATCGACCATGAAATTCACATAATAAGAGGACAGCTGGATAGCTTAACTGGCTCAAGCAAACAACCGGAAATAGAGGAATCCACATTTGAATCCAGTTCTAAGCAAATGATTTTTACACTTTGAAACTAACGCATTTTGTATGGTATTTACCATTATTTGACGTCACATAATATAACACC
Source organism: Calopteryx splendens (assembly GCA_002093875.1). Classification (NCBI taxonomy): domain Eukaryota; kingdom Metazoa; phylum Arthropoda; class Insecta; order Odonata; family Calopterygidae; genus Calopteryx; species Calopteryx splendens. The sequence goes on from LYUA01000386.1 coordinate 308,700, forward strand.
ACGAGTATCAAATTGAGAAAACAAGCGAATTTTAAAGACAGAATCTTACTTTAAGAAATTTATGACACCACTGACCTTCATTCCGCAACATCTGTGCTATCTGCATTTTGCACAGCACATCCATATTATTTTTTTTAAGCATTCAGGTCCCCGAATCTGTGACCTGTATTCGGCTCCCTTTCCCGATCCTCACCATTCGTTTGAAAGGTTCGTAGGGTGCGGTGTTTCATTTCTAAAGTATTTCCGACTTGGGCGAGTATTCTTGCTTTTTTTATTTCAAAAGGACATTCATCCCTCGCCCACGATTTTTGAAATGTTCACCAGTGACTTGCTCATATATTCGAATAAACATGAACCTCTTAGATTCCATTTCATGTTGCGTTTACACGGGTAGGAGTCTAATGGTTCTATGAGTCTCCCGGAGACCATTTTTCTTGGAAACCGGAGACGTTGCATTCGCGATGATAGAGCATAAAGCAGCTCCACCAAGCTGAGAAAGAGCAGCGGGACAAAGGCTCTGATAGCAGCCCTTGACTCGAGAAATGAGAGATACAAAGCCTGCCTATAGAAGGGGGATGGACGATAGATAACTATTGAACGTGAGCGAACAAACTAAATATAATGCAATGAAAACAAACATGTTTCATGCAAACGATCTAGAAAGAATATTTAAGCCTATTTCTCTTGTTGCTACTCTTGATGTTACACTTCTTTACTCTATAAATAAACTCTCTTTTGAATGGGAGATGAAAAGAATGCTACCAGAATCTTCAGTACACCATGATGTTTTCTAAACACAAACATTATTTGCTAGTGGATGTTAGCGAATAGTGTGAGAAGGGAAATGCTACATAAAACATTTCACTCATTTGAATAATAAATGCAACTTTCTGAAAGACCTCATAAGGACATCAAAAAGTAGCATAATAAAATTATGAAGAAAGCAATTTTTTTATGGAAAACCCTATCACAATTCCATAATTAGGTAAAGCTTTCTTTTATGATTCCCAATTTTTTTATAAATTGAGACTTCGTCGTTCGTTGAGCTTTATGAGTCAGAACAAGAACTTCCTCGACCCTGAAGACGCATGCATATGCTTATCAGGTGTACCACATCTCGTGACATGTGGGATAGCTCAAGGAGTGATTTTTTACAAAAGTAAATGATCCTTAATGTAAAAAAGAGTCACATTGAGCCTAACACCAGAAACGCTGAATAGGACGTGGATCGTTTGAGACATAAAATTGATGGAAGAACTGGCTGAGAATGATGCTTGAGCGCATAATGTAAGACACCTGCTGCTATAACCATGAAATTTATTAGTGCTGCAAAATAAGCCCCGTCGAGTCACTAAGGGAAATTAAATCGAGATAAGTATTTGACCTATTTTCAAATTAACATTTACTAAACATTGATAGTTCACTTCCAACTGACATGAAATTTTCCAGGAAAATCCTACCGAAATACCCAAACGCAACTTTTGCTTGGTGAATGAATTTTAAATCTTTGCAGTGTCATTAAAAAGCTTACTTTAAAATAATCATTAACATTGAAGGTAACTACATATCTACTTTGAAACCCGTGTTCGGACATATTTTGAAAAAATTATGTTACAATTTCCTAGGCTGCCACACGTGGAGGCAGTTTTATGTACCGGGCACTTGATTCCAAAACGTGAATCCCATTGCCACTGTAGCGACCGACACCATATCCTCGTAACCTGTGTAAATATATGAAACGCTTCGCAATGTTACGACTCGATGCTCTGCTGATGCCGATCCCCTCAGATGATTCCGGAGGTAATATCACCATCGGGTGTTCGCTTTCTTTCAGGCCTTGATCGCCATTTACTTTCACTTATCAATACTTGGAGATTTTACTTGGGCTGAAATACGAATATAATAATTATTCTGTCAATGAGTTCCTGCCGACTGCACATCACTTAGGTTAAAAATTGTAGAATCATGATGCCTAAGCAATTTCATTTTGTTGGTCACCATTTCAATTCCATCATCAACAAATAGTACCTATGTAAATTCTTATTCATAAATCGCCGCAGGCATGGAGTTTTTTTCGAATTGGAGATAAAAGATTAAACACATCTTTGAAATAATAGGTATTTTGAAAACTGTAATCTGAAAGAAGAGTAAGCTTTGTCAGACGCAAAAATGCATTCCAATAACGTCATTCAGTTTGAGGATTATCGAAATATTCACTAAACGTTACGTATGAATGTCATTAGTTTCACAATATTTTTAAGGGAAATCTGTAACATAGAAGTTGTATAAAAAACTGAGCCTACAATTTTTAATGAAATTTTACTAAAGATTCTACATTATTAACCAAAAACAACAGGTAGGTATCGCTTCCCGTATTTCTATCAGGTCACATCGAACCACATTTTTGCAAATTCAGTAAAATTTATAACGCTGAAATTCGTCTCTTAGATTGAAAGTTTTAATCAATCATGCAAAAAAATAAATGGAAAGATACGCCGGGAAAGTATCAGATCCATTTTTAAATGGAAAGGAATTACCTAGAAAATGATCAAGAGATGTTCAAGGGGCCGAAAACCCTTCCGTAAAAATTTTCAAGAGTTATGTTCACCTATATTACGCCTTCACTTATGATTCGCATGAAGGAAGTAGAAGAATGATTTTATAATAAGGCAAAGGAATTATCAATGATTCATGTGATAGATGAGTATTTCTTCGTTTAAGTTAAAACATCTTCTAGAGAACTATTCTGATTTCTTGAATAAAAATAATGCACACTTACGTTACGGCCAACGAGCTTTCTATAATCCCTTGGACTATCAGGAATAATTGACCCATTAAATGCCAAGATAGGAGTAAAGAATTACAATTTAGGAACTGTCGCTGTGTCAACATATCTATTGAAAAACTACCCTGCAACAGGCAAGGTGAATAGATAAAGAGTTAAGGTTCTTAGCAATAAAATTTGGCAAAGATTTTTCCAAGTAATATTAAACAATACTGAGGAGACAAAACGTAAAAATTGTTTTTATGGAAGGAAAAAAAGTCGTGTCAAACCTACAGGACTTATACCCCTGTCAATCGGTACTTCAGATTCCGTAGTAGTTAAATTTAGCAAAGAACGATTTTATCCTAGATTCCTCCAAACTCAATGCAGTGAAACTTTTAATTGAATAAAGCGCACATAGACATTTCACCCTGTATTTATTAACGGAACAATCTGTAGCCGTCATCATTTTTCCAATTTCTCCATTGGCCAATGCCATCGCAATTCCACTGCTTAGAGGGGCAGCAAATCGCAACCCCTGTCAGTGCATGTGTTGCCTAATGAGTGAAAACGAATAATTAGGAAAATTTAATCACATGGTGCCCAATTGAGGAAATTTCCAATGCAACTTACACCCATCATCGGATGTAAAGATGTCGAGAGGGGTGTTGTCGAAAATGTTGTGTAGCTAACTAGATTATCAAAGAAACCCGAGAACGAAGCTGTTATTCACAACGAAAAAAACAACTTAGTAGTTTCCAAAACTTTTTAATTTCAACAGTTAAAATTGTGTAAACTATAAATGTTTTTTTCATCATGGATAACCATAATTTCCACGTGGTCACGCCTGATTCTATTAAGTTTGTTTATGAAAGAGTAATTGTTATAAAAAGTGCTATGGAAGGCCTTGCAGCAACGTCAGATCGATAAATATGGGTATTTTATTATTTTTGTATAATTAGTTATAAATAATAATTAATTAATAACAATTTCGGTTGAATATAAACATTCGAAAGTTTTAACAATTCGAGAGTCACTATTTCCTGAGTACCGGAGTTGTGGCGCCACAACCACCAAAAATATTGATATTTATACAGAATCTACAGCAAGGAAACAAGAAAACCTTTTATGACAAGCAAGATAAAAGATTAATCAGCATCTATAATTCCAAGAGTTTCATTTTATTATTATTTCATTTGTATTTCATTTCACATGACCAGATTCTTTATCATGGTGGGTTAATGTAGACATTTAGATGTTCGTAAGGCCCCTAACGCTCTCCGATTACTGAAACAATGAAGTGATGTCGTATTTGAAATACACAGAATTTTTTTACATTAGAGTCTTCCTTATTCTTTGTTTTAATTTGATAGAAAGTCAATCTTTTGAATGGAAACACCCAAAATATCGAATAGTAGAAAAATATAAATTCAGCCATCAATTTGAAATAGACGAGGGAGCTCATTCAAATTTAACTCGAAATTGCAGAGTTTTTTCCGCAACTTTGTTATACATAATTCAATGCTGCACTTCGTTGTAGAGCCACAACTTAGATTTTACGCGCTAAAAATTCATAACCTTTAGTGACATCTATTCTATAACTGTATTGAATTCCTTTCGAAAGAAAAAACAATATGTACATAAATATACAGACAAGAATCTGTGACAGGTGTGAGGGCTCGTTCAAAGTCGACTCGACATCGTTGAATATTTTGGCGAAACTTCGTGATGTAACTCGACAATGTTCGAGGTTGTAAAACCACAACTTAGACATTGTGGGTTCGAAATCTATATGCTTCCATAACATTAATCCTATGATGTAAGATGCTTGTTAAAGAAATCAAGATTTAACTTAAAGCGTTGCTTGAACATTGAAAAAAATCTGAGTTCTAAATAGGACATCTTTTTATTCATTGGAATTTAGAATAGCAGCTGAATCTCTTACAATGTATGTTACTCCGAATGGTGGGGCGTATGTTCGATGACCACTGAAACTACTAAAATAGTTGAGGCAAAAACTGTTTCCTTTTACTCAAGTCAAACAGTCGTATCATACTATGAATTTCCCCGGATCATCCATGCCCTCTGCAAATTTACGATTTTTCAAATGTACCCAGCCCGCGGGGCATTGTGATATGTATTTTTTCAATGGCGGCGGCTGTTATTCATGGCAGGCACCTCGCTTGATTTGCTCTGGTCAACAGAAGAGGCAATTTGAAAACATTGGCATTTTATACTTATTTTGTTGGGCGTAGGCAATAAATTCGACAGTCCCAGCGTTCAGCTCGAAGGATTCAGCGGTTTCAATTCTTAAATTCCTTTAATTAATCTTAGGACAAAATATTTGTTTTCTACACCAAAATATTCATTATTTATTTTTATTTTATCACAGAAAGGGAGTACCTAATAATTCCATGATCAAAATCATTAATTACACATATATAATTTCTCTTGTCAAAGTTAGATATGAGAGGTCCAATTTTATTATTTGTAAATTATTTACATACTATTATAAACAATTTACGCACCTATTATGAAAAAAACACACTCACTTTTAACCGAAATGAAGCTTCCTATCAGGATTTATTTGTATCGAATACGATCTTTAGTTTAAATACATCAACATCTAAATGAATTCAACTGCATGAAAATTAACTCCCCGCAAAGGGGGTGTGGGAAAGAGAGTAATTGCGTGACAAAAAATATCCAATAATATTCGTAATTAAGAAAATATTGGAAAAGTCTGAAGAGTAAAATACAACTGAATAATATAACAGCACCGGAAGAGTTTGAACCCAGTACGATTTGTTTTATGAGGAAACCATGATGGCAGCCTACCAACAGCTAGAGCTGGATAATTGAACCTAGCGTTGAAATAACTATTTATCTGAGTGAAAGGCCAATTCACCCAAAAAACGAGACGGAATTCTTTTTATTATACCTACATCTCGTGTCGCATTAAAACAATAAGAATGATATCTACGGCGTAAAGTTCCTTTGTAGGTGGCCAACCTAGAATATAAAACAAGGTCCAGACCAAGAGATGCAGAAAGAGAGAAATGGAAAAGAACCAATCTCTACATCTCTCTCAGGTTTAAGAGGGGAAGGTTGAGAGATGGAGTACGCATGGAATAGGAGAATGGAATGGGAGGGATGGAAAAATTGAGGCAGGCGAAAAACATACCGGGCGAAAAACTGGGGTAGGGATAGGAAAAATACAAATAAAAAAGAGGAATGCGAGGAAAGATAGAGAGGCAAAACATATGGGGAATAGAATATAAAAGGACGAGGACCAAAAGGAATACGTTGGTGTGAGGATAAAGTGAGACAGATAGGGGACCGCATACGAAACTGCTTTTTTTTGGTCGGAAAAACGAAACGAGTAAAGCGCGAAAGATACAGAAGGGAAGATACCCGAAAAGGAGGGTTAGGGAGAGGGGGAAAGGACAGGGATAAAAGAAGAAACGGCAAAGAAAGATGAATATCCAGGGTCAGGAAAAAAAAGGGTCCAAAGGTGAGCTGAGAAAGGAGTTTCTTTGCGGGTAGCAATGGGTGGCGGGTGGGTTTAGGTGCTTGCTCGAGATGGAGAGTGCGTAGAAGAATGAGGGAGGAAAAGAAACTATGAAGAGGGGGAGGTGGAAGGAAAGGCGGTCGCGGTCCCTTAGACAAGGAACCGGGATTTCAGGAGGAAAATGCTTTTGAGGATGGATTTTCAGGTTAGTTAGGAGGGAGGGGATGAATGGAGGACAAAACCTCTGATAAAAAGGGACGTCTTAGCAGAGAAGGCGGTCTGCCTGGATAAAGGAGGCGTTAAAAGGACGGTAGAGAAGACGAGAAGAGAGGAAGATAGAAGGAGAATTAGATAATCGGAAGAAGAAGGGAGAGAGAGAGAGAAACATAAGGAAACGAGGATGAATGGCCTGTATATGAACTTGGAGGAGACTAACTACAAGGGAAGAGACCAAGTTAGGGTAGGAATAATGAAGGAAGCAACATCGGCGGGTAAAGGACGCGGTCTCCCTTGCCTTTCTTTTCACCCCAGTGAGGTTAAGTTTGGACGAGGAGAGAACGACGATAGGGGTTGGACGAGAGTTTACGGAGAAGAAAAGAATGGAGGGCGGGATGCATCAGAGCGTGCCTGTTGGTGGAACTGTCTATGCGTGAATTTGCTTTCAGCGCAAATATAAGACCGAGTGACGGCAGCGTTGTAGCAGGTAGGTAATTAATTCACCATCTGGGGATCGGGGGGNNATTCACCATCTGGGGATCGGGGGGGGGGAACGGAAGGGAGGGGGGCTCTGAACGAACGAACGCGAAGGGAGGATGTGCATTTACAGGGAGAATGAAGGGGCGGATGAAGGGGAGGAAGAGGAGGTGAGGAAGATAATCAGTTGGAAAAAGTGAGGAAAACAAGAACAGCCCAAGAGTGAAAATCCGAGCGAGAAAGAGGATATGGGAGTGAGTCGCACAAGAGGATTTGGGAATAATAAGTGATCCGGGGCAGAGATGGAGGAGAGGAGATAACAGTATAAGCGCAGGGTTCGTTCGTAATGAAGTGGCGAACTTTTTCTTTTACTCGCGTCTGGACGGCAGAAATGAGTCGACAATGGGAAGTCGTTTTTTTGCGTTAAGGGATTAGTCAAATTTACTGAATTCCTTTTAATTATTTCATTCAATAAGGGAAATGAATTCACGTAAATAGGAGTACTTCTGAAGGAATTTACGGTTTCTACCGATGTTGATTAACTCAACGTTTCACAGCAGTGATAAGGTTTAGACGACTTTATTTTGAGAATAAGTTTGCGAGATAATAGTCAACGCAAGGACTGAAAGACTAGTTTGGGCTCAAAAAAGAACGTTCACGAGCTGAAGTAATTCAGAAATTTTCATCTCGCAATGAAGTTCACTGCTGCTGTGAATGATCGCAAAATAAAATAAATTTGGATCCCGAGGAAATGGCTATATAGGTATGTTTTTAGAAAGTCTCTATAGCTAATGTCCTCCTTCATGAAACTCATATAATGAACGAAGTTAGACCTAAATGAATGAAGTTTTTGATTTGAAGAAATGGTTAAAATAATCAAACCAAAACTATAGTTAAACACTCAAAATAAATTAATTCCATATCTTTAACATGGCGATAGATTTCACAAAAAATAAAATGGCATCGAATGAAATTGTACTAAATTTTATTACTATTATTCCGTGGATTCGGAAGAGATGAATATGCTGAAGCCAGACTCTCATTCTGGAGACCTAAAACAACAATTTCACGTCATTCCAAAAAACATACTTACGAATTAGAAATATTAATGAATGACCAAACACAATTTTACATTGCTTCTCTTACATGGTGGAATACAAGGCCAAAGTGGAGTTGACTTCTCCTCCGACACATAGGAAAGCAGGTTCAAACAAAAAAAACTCAACACTTCTGATTCATTATTGACATTAGTAAGGCATTGTGAGTGAAACTAATTTTCAACTTCCACAGATCAGTTCCATGCATATGAAACGCAGATCTGTGACGTTAGAAGGTATATTTTAATTGGTTAAGATGTTCTCCTTCTAGTAACTAAGGTCTGAACAAAAAACAGTGGGTTACTAATACCCGTGCTTGTGAAATTTCCCTCAAGACTTTTTTTTATGCTGGCACATTGCATTGATGTAAGCTGTACAATACTTACCGTCAGAAAGAAATCTTTTATAAAAATCAAACACACATTTTGTATGCTCAGCTTTATCTACTTTTATGAGAAAGGTATAAGTGCAGATACTATTCTCTCACTTCACCAGGATTTACATTTTAAATAGTCCAAATTTTGGTTATGTTGTTTTCAAATCTGTTGTTTCATCTGTGCCTTAATAGAATTTCGTCTGCCATGTATGCGTGAAATTGAAAGAAAACCAAATACATGGAGAAAATAATATTTCAGCTACCAGATATTTTTTTAATCCAATCAGTGGAATCCATCTTCATTTTTTTGTAGCATAGTTAATTTTTTCGGCACAAAGTTAGCAGTAGCCCCTTAAAAAAACCTTTTGCTATAAATCCACTCTAGACGTGATGCTATCCCTTTATTAATTCAATTATTTCCTCCATCTTCCAGTTTAAAAACTAAACTTGGAAATTCTGCCTAAGAGATCAAATTGGTAAAAGAGACACATATCATTATAAAAAATCAAAACTGTTATTATAATCCAAATTTCTCTCCAGTAAAAAATCATTCCAACACAAATTTTATCTCTGACCAATATTTGAATGAGAATTCAATAGAAAACCCCAGTGACGCTCTAAAAGAGGGGGAGCTATAAATATATTTTCCTCAGACGGCCACAAATGGAAATCTTGTTCGTTTCAAGGAAGTCAAATCAGGTCAACATAGAAGTAAAAAAAGCTGCTGTGGATCCGAAAAAAGAATGGGTTGGAACCTGAAGAGAGAATCGAGTGAGGTAATGCTGAGTATTATCCTTGACGAAACACGGTGCCATTTTACTTGCGGCTAGGAGACATTAGTGGATAGGGTACACGGGGAGAAGGAAATATCATACGAATTGAAACCAAGGGAGAGCTCCGTGGAATAAAAAACACAAACTAATTCGCTTGGTGAAGGAAGAAGGATTCCATTCCATACGAGGGAGATTTGGGAAGCTTTGGGCGGGAGGGAAGAAATGCCGATGTAAGGGGAAGAAATAGAGCGGAAATAAGGGAAAAAATACAGGACAAAAGCGATATTTGCAACACCAGGAAGGCTAAAAGAGAGAGGGGGGAAGAGATGGGGATAAAAGGGAAATATATGAATAAAATAAAAAAAATACGATTCAACCAAAGACTAGACGCGGATTTGAAAAAAATAACCCGAAGTTTTAATGAAGAGCTGGTAAGGCGGAAAGAGTGCGTGCGGAGGGGCTTGGCGGGGAATGAGGGGTAGGGAGCGATAGAGGTAGGGAGGTGCTCCTCGTGATGAGTCAAAATGGTGGAGAACTGAGCGGCGGTGGGGTTGAATCGGAAAGAAGGTCGATTTTGGGAGAAAGAAGGATGAAAATATGACACGATGGAACGCGAAGAGGAGAGAAAAAAGGAACAATAGTGGTGTAAGGAGAGGAAGGGAAGAGAAGGGGAAGAGAGAAAAAATATATAAGGATGGAAGGGCAGGGTGCGAGGTAAAGGGAGAGATTTGGATGAGCAGGGGAGAACGGAATGGATTGAGAGAAAATACGTGACCTGAGAAAATGAATTTTGAGGACGGCACGGGACGAAGGGGAGCGAGGCGAGGGAAGAGAAAAATAGAAAGGGAGAAATACGTGGGGGGAAATGGAAAGGGGAGAGAATTCTTGAGGTGTTGGTAAAGATAAGAGGGTGGGGAGGAAAAACGAAGGCGGAGGGAACGCGAGTTTATGGTTTAAGGGATAAAGGCTGGGAGCTTACTGGGTTAGGAAATGATGCCAAGGAAATTGGCGAGCGATTTTTTTTAAGGGATTTCGTAGAACAGGGGGCCATTGGAAGAGTCTCTTGCATTCCTTGTCCTGTCTAAGCCGAACCTTGAAATGTTTGAACGGCAGAGGGAATCCTACCCGATCGAACGGTTCGAGCGAGTGCTTAGTCGCGTACATAAAAATTCATGTAAATTTGGCGAATTTGACAGAGAACAACTTTTTCGAGTATGTTACGCTGGGTAAGTATATGGTTGTCTGCATTTCTGATAGTTTTGAATTAGTTAAATTTCAAAAAATAGACTGATCTTCATCATGAGGAGGGTATTCTTCCCTTTTGTGACACCTAAAAGGACATTATAACAACATTTTATATTTAAATAAAACACATACATCTACTCGGCAGACAAAATAAAATATGCTTACTATCTTTTCCAACATTACCTACTCTTATCGAACCTAATTTGAGTGTAAAATTTAAATCTAAAATATTACGACGACATTTAATAATGATTATAAATTATATGTTGTTGAATGACAACTGCATTATCAACCTCCACCGCAGCTTTAAAGTATTCATTCAGCATATCAATAAAAAAAGAAAATGGAATTGAATTTTTTCAAATATTTTGCAACATAAATTCTAGTTTCTCTAGCTTACTAATTATTTTCCTTTGTTCCTCCCATAAACTCTCTAAATTATATGCATTAGAACCATACTGTATGCATTAAAAGCATCATGCACGCACCTTAGTTGCTGGATTAATGTTATTGGATTAACAAAAAGGTAACTAGACATAACCTGCCCGAAGATATTGATCATTTTTCACAAGCACATTCGATACAAATCCAATGCTCTCAAAGAATCAACTTGTATCACAAAATTGAATAGTTGAAAACAATCGCAAAGTCTTCTGATTGGCCGGCGGGAGCATAAGCAACGTACCAGACATATGATACCGCACTCAACGGAGATGAGGCTATACACTCAGAAGAGATATAACCTAACATGAATATAACTATAATCTTCGGTTAGTAAGGAAAGAGTGAACGTGAATGGCGTGCATGAAACATGAATAAAGTAAATAAAAATCATTAAAAACTTACTCAGGACCTTTGTCAAATAATCGAAACAATTATAATATACCATTAATTCCCTTAAATTTTCCCAAATGATCACATTATTTTTGTGTACACATACTACCTACTTAGTTTTACCTTAGTTGTGAGTACTTATAGCATGGATTATCCAGTGTGAGGACGCCTGATGGCCGCTTTTGAACTCTGGCATTCAATTAAAGTACAACAGCACTTAATAAAACAACATACGGCGCATATCAGATTAAGAAAAGACCAACGGAGCGTGAACTATAGAACGGAGGATCTTTTGATGATAGCCAGCCGTATTTTTTAAGAACCACCTTTATCTTTTCAAATCGACCGAT
>LYUA01000386.1:351029-365583 GCA_002093875.1 Calopteryx splendens
GAAAATATTTTTTCTTCATAGCAACCAAATATGATGCCAGCATTCAAATAAAAAAACTTAAATGCATTTAAAGATTCCGCTATCGTAAATACCAAGTGCGTTCTTTGCGTGTGTTGGTGATCTGGTGATTGATCTCAATAATAAATTATGGTTACCTTCACTGTATGCCAAATTATACCTGAAATTTCTCCTAATCCGAGATTATTTGCAAAGGATGGGATTTTTTTAGTTATTTAAGAAATATTATATGTTAAAATGATAACGAAGCCAAGGCAGTCTTCAGTTTGAGAAAACCACCATCAAAGGTATTTGTGATCTAAAAGGAAGGAGAGGATTGTAATTTAAACACTTCGGACACAATATGGAAACAATATGGAAATTTTCAACAAAGTCAAGCCTACTACGGTAAAATTCCTTAAAAGGAAGGAGCTGTTAGCAAAAGCGAGGGGTTAGAACCAGAGAAAAGAGTAATAAAGATTTTAAACTCGATAAGAGTACCATGGCTCATAATCTTGACCTTTGAGGAAGGAGTATGAATGCGATTTGAAAGTCTTGTAGTTACATATATAACAGTAAGCTGATAAAGAAATTAAGACAATAAGAATCCAGGAAATAAAGTAGGCACAAAGACATGAGGATAAATATTAGAAATTGGGGAATGAGAAAATTCAAAGGAGTAAAAATGGGATCGAGAGAAAGAGACACAGAGGGGTAGCGGAATATTTCAGTTTGCCATATTAGTAGGGACGCTAGGTAACCGGGGGAAAGACAGAAGCACATAAAGCATTTCTAGATTACTTGAAGAATGACAGAAAGTACAAGTTCTAAAGTATGTGGAGTAACAACAAAGATTCTTCTGTAGTAGTGCATTGCTTAACCCTTGAAAACATCGTATTGAACGTCTATCTAAAAAGGGTAGAATAGTACAGAAGAGGAGCGGAGAGCAGAGCCATCTAGGGGACTCTGGAATAGTACGCATTATGTTAACTAGCAACAGACTAATTACATAATTCCTGAATAGCGGTTACCCTCCAAAAGGAAAATGACGGAAGCATGGCTTTATATATGGTGCTTGAAATTAATTCTTTGACGCTTTTAATACTCTTTTTGTTCTCCCCCAGTGAAGCAATCGTTTTACCGTTTCGAAAATGTTTTCCATCGTTTTATTTTGCGAGCGTTTTTGGACGTTACAACTTGGGCCAAAGACGATCGATTCGACGCCACGTGCAATGAAACATCGGCTCTTGTAGAAGAAAAAAAAACTGAGAGACGCATGTCTCCCACGGCCATAAAGCTTGAAACAATGAATCCACACCAGCAGTCCGGGAATAAATGTTGTTTCGGAACAAAATCCGAAAGGTTCCTTTCGCCGTTCTCTCCATTCCTCTATCGTTATTCATCCACACTATTTTGGATGTCTTAAACTAATGAAATGTCTCTATTGGGACAAGGGTTAACAAGCAAACCGGCGAGCATTAGCAGAGTGAAATTGAAAATGCAAGTTGTATATTCACCCAAAATTTTGTTTCTTCCAGGGAATCGTAATATTAGTCCTTGATAATGAAAATTAAATTAATCTAAACATAAAAAAAACTATCTCCATTGTCTATTACCACTGAAAATTAGATTGGATAACACTAAATCCTGAAAATCAACCTCCACATCGAAACCATATAGTGCATGTTTTACAAATACGAAGTAAACTTGTGTATTTTATATAATATTGAGAGTGAATTAATTAAAAATATTAGCAAACGATTCTGGCTAAATTACAGATTATTAAAAATTACAATCATTTCAAAACCAACATAATTAGCCAACGGCATATTTTTTCGCGCAGAATGAAAACATCCTTAGAGGTAGGAAATACTCCGTAATTAAATATTTTTTTAAAATATTGTATTAAAAGAGTTCTTATGTTGTGAAACACCACCTAACTTAGTCAAATTTTAGAATTTGATTGCGCAATATGTATTATAAATAATATTTAAAATTTTATCTCACCGATGGAGGAGTATTGATGAATATTGAAATACTTTCAAAATGTCTTCCCTGACGCTTTCTGACACTGCCACTCCTCGGGAACTGTGAAATGGAGAGGTAAAAGAACTTCAGCAATAAAAAATCCCGAAATAGGGTTTCCAAGAAAAATTTAGGCATAGATTAACTTTTACTTTCAGCATAGGTATATCTTTCTTATTCCATAAGAATCGGAAAAAAAAACAAGACATACTGTTTTGATACCCTGTATTTCAGTGGCAACCATAAGTAGCCAACCAAACAGCCAATAAATGAAGTGTAACTAATATTATTGTAAATAAGTAATTAGGGATGCATTTTTTTCTAATGATACCTAAGATCAAGTTGAAAATAAAATACTTGCAGATAACTACTTCCCTAGCTTTTAGATTTATTTTACGAAATTCACGAATGCATCTCACATACAGACGACTGACAGCATCAGTATTACTAAATATCTCGTTTTGACAAGAGATTATTTACTATATCAGTAGCTACGGTTGATTCCATAGGAGCATTTTTAATGATTTGCAAAGTTTTAGCGCCATTGAAAAGGTGAATAAATTATGGGCACAAGCGTAAAATATTAAAAAAATAAAGTACAATATGAATAGTTTATGACTACGCTACTTCCGTGGGCGTCATACATTGATCGCGTAAATTACTGATTGCCGGGATAACTAGATACACAATTGAAAATGGACATGACGATGAAATTCCACTTGAAAGAGGTACTTCATTAATTGAAATATGTCTTTCTTTTAATAAAAAAAACTTATTGACGTTTTCATTCTCTTGATCAGAATTCCCATTTTTCGGGAAACCCCAAAACTCATGTTTAAAGATATCTATTTACCATGTAGTAAAAATAAAGTGTAAGACCTGATAGGGATACGTTAATAGAATGCACCTTAAAATAAAAACATTAATTTTTAACAAATCGCAAATATTACAAGTAGTTGAGTTAATCTTGGAGAAAGCGAGTACGCCATTGTTCTGCGGATGGAGAATACCAAAAATATTGTTTTATTAACTGGAAAAAAGAAGATAAATATATTTGCTACAAATTTTTGTCCAAGTTTATGTTCATGGATTCATCATTATTAGAAAAGTTTATTTGTACCTATGTATTTTGCCGCTGTTAAGCTCTTAACTCTTTACGTGAACCCCATTACCTAAAGTTCAGTAGTATGACGTCCTCTCCCGCCCTAATTAGTTGTACTATAATAGTCTTCAGCATTGGCTGACGCCAATAATTTTCAATTGGCGCGCAACATAAAATGGAGGAAAATTAACATTCATCACTCATTAGTTGGGCTTCCAGCCAAACCATCCACTCTCATGTCGAGTGGGTCTATCAAACCCAGCGATGTGTGAAATTCACACATCAGGGTCTTATACCTGTATCGCCTGGTACCCAAAAAATGGTACACAGCTTGGGTAAAGCGGAGGGTTCCAAGAGGCGTCATCCGTAATCGAACCCAGGCCCTCTAGTAGCCCAGCGCTCTAGCCACTGAACTATCACACCCATTCATGAAAATCAGCATATAAAATAGTATCAAAGGGAAAATACTACGTTAATTCAAAAAGTAAATACCATTTTTGTTTTAAAAACTTTACAACTGGTATTATCGTTTTAATTTCTTTTTACATGAAACACCATACCTTTAGCTATTTTTCGCCATCAAGGAAACCGTGATAAGCCAATTCACACGAATTTTCTCATCAATATTTCTGTCCAAATCTCCATTGACAATAGAAGACCGCACACTCCTTGGTTCATCATGCACAATCGTTGCCCTTCATTGGACTATCTTAACCATTCCATCACAGTCCATTCCAGTCCATCACATATTACAATTCCACCAGGAAATCTCCTCGATCTGCCGAAAACTTTCAGCTGGTTTTGAGCTTTTTTGCATTTATAAATCGGATAGCAGACATTATCACAGTTGGTTTTAATTGCTATGGACTTAAATCTTTCAAAAATTCTCAGTATTAACTCAGTAAGGACGGAAATTGTCGAAAAATATTTTAAGATGAGGCTTTCATGGAAAAATAAATTTAATGTTCCAAAACCAACAATTACTACCTACATGTGAAGGTTTTTATATAAAAACGGTAACTTACGTTTCGAATGCACCTTGTATTTATTAGAGAGCCATTATAAATAGCCCCTCTTTATAGGCTTAACTCATCATCTCAATCCTCACAAACTCCCACCAAACTACCCCTTTTTTCTCATTATTTCTCTCCATCAGCGACGAAATTTCCCTACACACTTAGCGGTCGTCTTCGAGAAGAGAAATTTGGTATCAGGACCCAACGGTCCCCCATCTAATAGCCGTGAAAGGAGTCCTCTGTGGGAGGGTCCCAAGGAAGAGTTTGAGAGTGGCGCGTATTTCTTAAGGGAGAGTGATAGGGAAGCAAAGAAGTCTAGTCCCCCTAGTCTCCCACCTTAGTTCCTCCTTTCACTCCTCTCCCTAAATCTTCCTCGCGGTACCTAATAACTCCTCTCTGTGTTTCTTTCTCTTCTCGTCCCTCACTCTACCTCTAATGCTTTGACTACTTACTGGAAATTCCCTTAGTTCTGTCCCTGCATAATCTCATCCACCAAGTTAAGAGCCCCAAATTCATCTCCCGCGAGAGCAAAAGAGCTCGTTGGAACTCACTACTCTCCGAAGACCTCGCCAACCATTCCTGCAACAGTGATCGAGGTGGACAAAACTAAACTTATTTCTGGACAATACATATGAGGCGATTTACTAAGGGCACCCGAAACTATCCACATGAAAGTTTGGCCACTGCATACTAACGCAAAAAATTGTGATGATACTAACAACACTTTGGAAATCATTCTGTCGTAAGAAGAATAATACACTTGGTTTTTCCACAAATTTATTATTATATGTGGATATAAATAAAATAATTGCGGAAAAACCAAGTGTGTTATTCTTCTTACGATGAATCCTTTCCACCAAGCGACAGCCACTAACAACATCCAAATTATTCTGTCCTCTGAAATTATATTCCGATTCTATACGATTATTTCACTAATTGACTCCTTTTTCGTACGAGATCGTATTTTTAAACTGCTTTTCGATATATATAGTTTAATTTTTATGTTATATGGAAAAAAGAGAGTTATGACAGTCACGTTGGCACGTATATAGTGTCGACGAAACTGCAATAATCTCCTTTATAAATTTGACCGTACATATAGTAAATGAAAATTATTTATAAAACATACTCACTGGGGCATTACAAAGTAATTAAATTTATATTAAAATTATAACGATATCCCAGGAATTGCAACCTTATCTCACTTAAATGGAAATTATTCCCATTATCCCTTTCGTAAACAAAAGAACACTTCTATAATAATTAAAATATTTTACCTAAAATACAATTTCGGCAGAATCGAACCTAACTGTATTTAACTACTAAACGCCTAAATAACTATGACATGAGGAAAAAATTATCTCATTAAAAAATATTTACAATTAAGTACGATAGTATAAAAAATGTATACAAATTTTTATAAAACGGCAATATATGAACCCAATTCAATTCAAAATCTCAAGCATTATACCCACTGTCACTTTGAAAATTGGGATCATGGGTTTCCGACGGAAGAACTTAAAATGGAGAGTCGATGTTTAGAACTCTCACTGACGTTTTCACGCACTTAGAGAGGGTGAAAGGGCTCGCGGGAGACAAGTTCTGCCTTCTCAAACGCTGAGGAGAAATACCTGTCCCTTTCTTCCCGGCATCTCACCCCAACTCATATAACAGCGGAGATACACCTGTGTCACATAGCCATAGTCTCGCAGACTGGTGAAGTGCGGGAAAGGTGAAACGGAAGTAGCACCGAGGGAGACAAGAGAGTGTGAAGGCTTAGGACAGGTTATGCAAGACGGCAAAATCTCTTCCATCCACTCCTTCCCTTCCACATTCAGCCACTGAGCCGTCCAATTCTCCCCTTTTCAACTCACCAGCCCACTTATCCTCTCTCACTCTCTCTTCCTCTCTCCTGCTCTGTGATAAAGGCGGAAATTTGGGTAGGTACTCCCTTATATTCTTCACCGTGGTCGAGGGAAGGGGCGTCACAGCACACACAAGTTTTTCCCCTCTCCCTCACTTCCCACTCCCTGCATGTTCACTCTCCTCGTCTTCCTTTCGGTCCCTCCTCATTCCTTCCTAAATGCGCCTCGGTCATCTCCCTCTCCTCTTCCCCCCTTGTCGTCGCTCGGTTACGGTCAATTAAGGTAGGGGGCGATTTGGTCCCCGAGGTCATTGGTGGATGGGGATGCGAGGCGAGAGAACACGCCTAGTGCCATCATCCTCCTGCCCACGAGTGCTCCTACCTACTGACAGCGCGGCTCACCTACGGATTCCCTCTTTCCGATCTCCCCCTCCCTCATGCTGCGACTTGAAAAATAACTCTGACTGGTTGGTTCACTGAAAATACATCGAATATTGAGGTTTCTCCTAAAAAATTCTTGCACTCAAAACAATGTTTGGGACAAAATATTTTGATAAAAAAAATAATATTATAGGTTGGTATTATTTTGGCTAATGCTGACACACCATGTTTGGCTTGGTAGGACCTAAATGTTTTCTAAAGGTTTTGTAATACGTGAATTGATTTTGTACATTTCTGAGATATGTATTAATTCCATACGTAAATATATAATTGAGACATTTTGAAAACGTTGGAATAAAGAACATAAAAAATACAAAATATAGAGCGGATGCTTGGTTTTTTATTGCTGTCGTAAAAACACAAGTCAATTTTTCAAACAAGCAAAACATTCATTTATTTTACTTAATATAATTTTTGACATGTAAAACTCTTATATTAGACATTTCTTTTTATGTAAAAGGAGGGGTAAAGTTAAAGCTACAGTTTAGGGAACGCCGTTCTTTACTATCACCACAAATTTAATATGGTTTTAAACATAAGGCTAATGTGATTTCCGTTGGGAATGTACATTTTCATTTTTAATTGATCGAATAAACGACGGATTCAATACCGTGAAATTCAGATCTAAAAATGGGATTTCCGATTACTTTGTTACTTATGCAGTTAATATTTCGTTTTAATCCTGCTGAAAACATTTTACATTGGCTTTCAAATATCTTGTTGACTGTCGAGATATTGCTATTTTGGCCTGCTTCATAATCGGGATCCCTCGAGGCTTGCAGCTCCTTTGAACTTGGGTGCCATTTTACTTCGAACCTTTTAGATCAATATGACACGAAACCGCAAATCCAACCTTTCTCAGAACTCCTCCTAAGCTCGAGCTGGAGTGAAAATTGCTCGGAGGTCAGAAACTTCAGTTCACGCAGAGCAACGAAGACGCTATCAAACCGAACGTCAAGCGGCTCCAAGGGCAACGGAGACAGCGGAGCAGTCTGAACTGCGGCGAAGCGTACAGGCTAAACGTCGAGGCGGGCGTTCAGGGAGGCGGAAACTGCCGAGCTGACAGAGGTGCAAGAGTCAACTTGCAGTCCCCGAGAGTCAATTAGCTCGAAGGAAGATTGGAGAAAAAAAATCAGCGGTGCTTTTAATAAAGCAGTTCTTCATACTATGCGGCAGTACGTTACGGGAGTCAAAGGTTATTTACAATCGGAAATATTTATAGATGAAGTAGATTCAAGGATTCCTGTAATGAGAAGAAGAAACGGCTGCTATACCTACACTTCACGACAGGATTTTTTTCTCTCCCATTGATGTAGAATCCTAAAAAATATATTATCCTTAGACACACAGGAACCTTGACAATACATAAAATGTATTAGAAAATATTTCATACTTTCATAAAACGCAATAAGTATGCTTTCTAAAATGTTATACCCCATAATTCTAGCTATATTACACAATTCAACGTGAAATACATCCTAGGCTATGCTCTTTTTCTTGTTCTATATTAAAATCACAAATTTCTATAGGCAGTTTATTTTAAGCTGACCCAGCGGCTCAAGTTAGATATCATGTAGAAAGGAACACAAGAGGACGTCAAAAATGTTACAGCAAAATTTCCACCTGATTACTAAGTACAAGATAAAACTATAAAATTTGTCTACTTACAAATTATCCCATGTTATTTACTCTGATAACAAAGCATGCAGTGAACATACGAGAAGGTGGAATACGAGGTATGTCCAAAAAGTGATGAAAACGCATACGCAGCACAAGATCTGGCAAGCCTAATGCCATGCTTCCCGCGCAGATAGGCATCTGCTCTACTGGCAGTACCAGTTTGACCTTGATACTGGCGATAGATCATTGCTATGTCCCGTTCTCGTGAAGTGTGTTTTCGTAGTGTGCCATTGAAATGAACCAGGTGAAGTTGAACAAACGTTATGCCTTCACGTTTTTTGTCCAACTTCGTGAAAACGCAACGGAAACATTTCATAAGTTGATGCAAGCGTACAGGGAGAAAACTTTATCAAGTACTCAAGTTTTCAGATGGTACAAGGACTATTTAGAGCAGTCTTGAAAACGCTGAGGATTAACCAAAATCATGAAGATCCTCAACTTCAGTCTTCAAAAATCGACGAAACTTTTCCTAAAAAAATCCGCGCTCTCGTGACTACTGACCAAGGGATGTCTGTCCAGTTAACCAGTAAAGAGTGTAACTGGAACATTGCAACCGTCCATGACACGTTGACCCAAGATGGACATCTGGATGTTGCTTCTGAAGATGGTTTCCAAAAACCGATGACTGAGATTGTTGCAAGTTGGATGCTACAACACGACAAAGTGTCTTGTCACACAGTTTTCTCTGTCACGCATTTTTTTTATGCAAAAACACATGTCTGTGGTATCTCAGCCCCCATACTCTCCTGATCTGCCTTCAAGTGACTGTGTCCTCTTTCAGTACCTAGTTCAAAAAAACACCCAAGGGAACGTAATAATGAATCTGTGGGCATTAGTCAGAATCCGTGATGGACGGACGGAAAGTGATTCCACTGAAAGACTTTCAGCAGAACTACGAGGAACGGAAGAAATGTCTCATGCACTGCGTGGCCCCACTGCCTTTGATGTTGACAGTGTTGGATTGCAAATTGCAGATTAATACAGAATTTTATTGAAAGTCTCATTACTTTGCTAACATACCCCGTAGCAACCCTAATACCAACGACAATGCAATCCTAACGTTACTAAGGAATTTTACCTGGAAGTCATGATCTTGGAGCACTCACGAAAATTCTTTGGTGAGAATTCCAGATACTAGCAGATGTTCCTATAGTTCCTATATTTCCTTCAATTTAGCTACAATTGTTTTGGATGTGGTACGGAAGATATTATTTTGGATAATCCTCATAACCCTCTCGTTCATTGTGATGCAGTCAACGAAAAACTACTTCGCTGTAATGTAGCAATTAGAAAGAGAAAAATAGAAAGTGTAACGATTCCCCGCTTTCACCATGTGGTCAGGGACGGGAGGAAAATGTTCAAAGGGGTTCCTACCTTGATGAAAAGACACCGCGCTTTCAGAGAATATATTAACGTCCTTTTTTGACCTGTGGCCAGCTACTTTGAGAATATTTTCAAAATTATCTGTTGGATTTCATTCAGGGAAATACAACATACTGTCACCCTTTGCATTTTTTTACTCAAAAATAAGGGTTCCTCGAAGTCAACTTAAAAGCTCGTTCTAAAAATAGTAGTACATTTGATATAAAACATCATTAACTACATATTATGCCAAAAGTTTGTTATGATAAGAGCTGTAACCAAAAAATTAGAAGTTTCTGTGTTAACATATTCCAGGAAATTGCATAATTAGCCCGTAATTCTGTTTTCACCTATACCTTTTTCTTTATTTTGAATTTTAGAATTTACGCCATTGACCCAACTAAGGTGTGTACATTTATTACTTTAAAACATCAACAGCGGGATGATTACATTTTTACATGAGAAAAATATATACCTAACACCTTATACACGGCTTGAGCATTACACCACTGCAAGTAATACAATGTTATAAGAATTCAAATTCAAACATCTTGTTTTGTCAAATAAGGTTCAATAAGTATACAGAGAATTTCACGTATTTACTAGACAATCTAGCTTGAGATACTGAATTATCTAAATAGAAAATTGGAAAAAAGCACATATCAATGTTAACACCGAGGGAATCACCCAATCCGTTGGAAGCATATAAATTAGTAAACCAATGTGGTAAGGAATTATAAAAAAGGTTCTTTTTGTTAAATTTGAATTCAGGCCTTTCATTTAAAGAACAAATATAAGGAAGCTGCAATTTCATCTTGCATATAAATTAAAATAATGTTTAACCCACTGCATTTATGCATAAATACGACCCGGATTTCGACGCATTATATGGTAGTGATGATGATGAAGTTTTGCGTCGAAACCCGGGTCATATTTAATAAAATTTATGTGGAATAAGTTTGATAACTTGAATAGATCCCACAAAGTTACCTGAAACAACAGTTTACAAATATCTTTCCTATAGAAATTTTTCGATTCCTGTTTCACTTATGTTCACTTGATATCACAGTATTCCACTTTCTTCCGGTTCTTCAGCAAACTATTCAGTAACAAGAAATTACTTGCTTACCATTTGAAAATGTTATGCGTAGGTAATGAAAGGTGGGAGAGGAAGAAACACTAAATGTAGACAATGTAAGCACAATTTTCTATCGGCACTCTTTCATTATATACACTCACTTTATCTCGTGGCTTCAGAGTCAGTCATCAACTTCTAACCCCAAATGCCTATCACGCCACATCCCGGAAAAAAAATTCCCATCTTTTATTCATGCAGGTAATTTGCATCCATGCGATTCAGACATTCGTACTCCTTCCCTTCTGCCCACTTCCTATTAGAAATCGACTACTTCTCTTTACGGGTGATTATACTTTTTACATCTAGTCAAGATCATGATAGTACTTTCACCTTTTCCCCAGTTATCTCCCGTATGTGCACTCGCATCCCCTCCGGTTCGAACTTTCATAATATCTCCAGTTCCTCCTCCCACTCCGACACATGGCGCGAGCGGTAGAGGGTAGGAGAGTGCCTCCTACGTTCCAGTCTGCCTAACGCATAGCCGGAAAAAATAATAATAAATAAACAAATGCTAACCTTGCTTCACTGCCTAATCCTGACCGAGTGTTCGTTTTATTTCCCCTAGGCTAAGCGAATAGAGCCGAAGAGTCGTGAGGAGATTAAGGGTCCTACGCGTTCCGGGGGACTTGAGGATGCATTTACCCTAGTCGCCTCAGGGTACAAAAATAAAAATGCATTGAGCGAAACAAGGTTTTCTCCCTAAAAACTCCATCTCCCCACTCTCTACATGCTACAGAACTCTATTTATAAAGAAATCCGCTTGGAACATACGTCTTTCCTTTTAATGGAAAATACCCTCGTGATCTCTGTAGTTAGATGCCACCTTGATTTTTTCTGCCGTATCCATTTACGTACCCATGGCCTTACTCCATTCGCGTGGCCGAGAATATGCATTCAGTTCCCGAGAATATTTTTCCCTACAAATATTTTTAGAAGATCGGATTTCGTTGATTCACCAAAAGAAAATCATAAGAGGGTACCTGTAGTGAATACCACAACGTTCTGAACAATGAAACAAAAATACATCTAAACACCGATAATTCGTATAATAGAGACGATTAATAAACGCATAACAAGAGGATTACGGTTTGCAAGTGTCAGATCAGACTTATTCATACAACAAGTCACCCGAGGTATTTTGTATATTATGTTAAAAATGATATCAACAGATCCCTTGAGCTTTAGGTGAACATCTTAGATTCAAAATTTAGGGCAGCTGCCTAAACTAAGCCCATGAATGTTGCATGCAGAATGATATTATTCCACGTGTCTAAAAAGTGGGTAGTGGTTTATATTCTTAAAATAGCTAATTACCTTAAAAAATTTCAAAATGAGGAACCTAATGCACTCTCATTTTACCACAGAAAGTAGGTCCGTGAGTCCAAATCTTACCCTGTGAAATAAATAGGATAGTTCAACGAAAAAACAAGTAATCAGAGGAAACTAAATTACAGACAGACAGACTATTTTCATTGATAGCAAATCATAGTTTTAACATTTAGCAGAGAATTATTTCGTTAGATAATGAAACTTTTAGTGCCAATAGATTCGATATTTAGAAAAATCTGACTAAAAATATTTAACATATTGACCTTCTCTGAAGATATCATCATGCATTTAAAAATATGCTAAACTCATTACTTTAAAACACTTCTAAAGATAATATGGATTTAAAAATATATTCTTGTAACGAAAGAGGAAGGCCATGCCTCTACTTAATGGTTGAAAAAATAAAGTTACTAACTTATTTTTTCAACTCTACTAACTAGTCTCAAAAGACTGCATTTTAACATGTGAAAAGTTAGAAGATATCTTAGGACCAAAGTAAAGACTTAACTATACCTAATACAGGGCTGCCAAGACTAGAAATTACTTCTTGACACAAAAGATGCAATTGAACACATCGAAGAGAAGAACACAGCAAGATATTTTTTTTAAATCACCAAACAAAGCTTTAGGCATTAAACGATAAAAACAACAAAAGGGATTTAAATATGGACTGACAACCTAATTGTAGCGATTAAAATAAAGAAGGAAGCTTCGCCAATGTGAGGACAAAATAAAGATGAAAAAACTCATGGAGAGAAGAAAATACAAAAAGGAGGCAAAGATAGTGGTTCAAGAAGCACATTTAGAGAGAGATAGCTCTAACAAATTTATGAATAATCTAGAATATGATCTACACAACAAACAAAAAAATTTATGTAAAGCATGGATACTCTTAAAAACATACAAAAGCGATAGAATAAAAATATATAGAATTACATAATAGAGTGATTTAAATAACTTTGTATAGATGAAACTAACAAACAAAAAATATAATCATTAAAAAACAGCAAAAACAAGAAATCGACAGGGCCTGATGATTTATGTATAGAATTATGCAAATATAAAAAATCGAGATACTTTAAATAACTAAAGAGACATAAGCCTACTTAATGTAGAATTAAAGTATGCTAATATAATGTCCAAACGGATTCAAACAATTGTGAAAACAATGACTGAAGAAATGTGTAGATTCCATAAATGAGGTGTCGCCATAGACGCTATTTTAGCTATCCTACGACACAATGAAAAAAGTAGATAATATTATTGTTATAAATCTTTTGGAAACGTTATTAGAAATAAACTGGGGGAATGATGAAAAACTAAATACTCCCTGTACGCTCTCTCAAACTAATAAAATGCTGCCATCGCGAATTAAGCTATAAATGACTGATGTAAACAAATTTGACACAAGAGGTGTTAAACAAGGCTGCCCACTATCACCCACACTTTTTAATTAGCACATACGCTTACTTATAACAGAATGAAAATGCGTGCATCCAAGTGGAATAAAAAATTAAAACTATTTTCTAAACATATTACGATTTGCAAGTGATCTTGTTTATCTAACCTCGAACGAAGGTGACCAACTCTCTCAATTAGATAAAAAAATAACAAAGTACGACGGAGGTATATCAACAGAGAAAAAAAAGGTCATATCTCATTTAGATAAAAAATTATTGAAAAAAATAGCGCTAAGAAATAAACTCCAAGAAAATGCCTCGGACTTTAATTATCTTTGATGCGACATTACACGTAAGAACGACAGAGATCATGCCAACAGAATAAACAGGTTTCAATCGTTGTGCGGAAAAATTGCAGAAAACACAAAACTGATAAAAAGATTAGAGATATAATTTCATAAAACTTATTGATTTGATAATACTTCAAGCAGGTTTACTTGGACGTCAGCAAAGACAAAATTCAGAACAGCAGAGGTGAAGTATCTCAGAAAAAAATAATGATCACTAAATATAAGATAGGATAGGAAATTGAAACAAACGAAACGAACTGTACGTGGAACCCTTAGAAAGAAAATATATGGAGAACCGGAGAAATATAAGGAATTTAAGACCGGACCGGAGAAATATAAGGAAAATATAAGGAGAATTAAACCGAAAAAGGGTACGGCGACTACGAAATGACTCTCACTAATACTACTCACTCAAGGTAAACGAAATATTTTCATTTTTGGAGCTTTAAATGCATCTGATTTAGAATAATGTATTTGAAGATAATCACGGACGGGAGAGAAGGGTTTACGATTCCCCAATCACTCTGACGCCAAGCATTACCATTTACTATGCCTCGAATAGGTTCCATTATGAGAACTGCAGCAATTTTTGGTGTATTTCTGTAATCGGTATGCGGGAGTTAAATGTTCTCGCGCCATCTATAAAGAAATTACACTTCATGCTAATTTATAAATAAAGTATCAAGTTCACATGAAAAGGACATATTTGACCGTCCACATTTCTCCGTGCTTGTGTCTTGTAGTCATACCTATAAGACTTTTTGTGTGATTCTTCACACTCGGAAAGTGTGCCTAGAGTCCAAAAGTATCTTTCCTACAGGCCAAACGAAGGAGTATAAATCTAAATCTA
>LYUA01000386.1:373586-386669 GCA_002093875.1 Calopteryx splendens
TTATAATGGAACGTTTCCACCACATCACACCTGAATCGGTTTTATATGTTTCCAAACCATTTTGTTTTCCATTTTTCATGATAAAACGCGTCTAGGAAGTGAAAATATTGAACACTACTATAAATCCGTAATATCGAGAAAAATTATATGTTTAACCCAATGAATATTGTAAAATTTTTGCATTTCATCCGTCAAAAATATTCTATTTTGTTTCATACAACCCATTACTGTTTAGATGAAATGTCTGTCCGTCGGTTACGTTACACATCGATCTTATTTCTTACCCTAGTTTTGATAAAACCAAGAATATCGGCACGGCAGCTAACTCTTATTCTATTAAGTAGTTCATTTTTATAAAGAAACGCTAATATTTTCGACAAAAATGAAATAGTTCACCTCCTGTGATATTTAAAATATCAATAGTGTATCTTCAGTCGTGATATTTCGTTCACTCTATTTTTTTTTGAATTAATTTTGTTACCAGAGAATTACTAAACCTACACTAGAATAAATGGGAGTTGAGAGGAAGGTGAAATAAAATATGGTAAACATATCACTTGAGTAACGAGATCCGCTAAAAGAGTTGGTATAAGGAGTGGGTAATGAATAGAAGGGTTCGAAGGGGTTGGCAAAGAGACAACGGAAAAATTCAAATGGTTGGAATCAGGTTAAAAGATAAATTGCATCAATTCAAGAATAGCTGTGGAGGAGTGGAATGGTAATGCCTTGGGATACACGTCCAAGCGCGAGAGAGACGGATGCCTGGGTGGCTTAAACGAGTCGAATAACTCAATAGCGCCTTGGGAAGTAGTCCAAGTGAATGATAAAAAGAAGGATAGTTGGCGATAGCAAGGGTTAGGTGGGGAACGGAGATATCTAAGGTTTTTGACGAATCTTAAAGAGAAGAAATAAGAAAGTGCGAGTGAAAGGGCCATTTAGACGACGCCGCTCAGGGGACGCCTTTCGCTATCTACGGTTTAATTTTCCATAAAATATGGACCACATGATATCAAAACCGAGAGGAAGACATTTATCGCACCTTTAACTCTGAAGTTTTTTTATTACGAAGGGAAAAGCTGGATAAATTTCTTAAGTTTCCAACTTATTCTTGAAAAAGGCGTTTGGTTATCAGGATCTTCAGCGTCCCTGGAAAATGAAGGCGTAGTTGGGATAAGGCATTCAGTGCATAGTATATGCCTCAGTTGCGGACTCCTGTTGCATTGATAAAAACCTTCAGCGTATTAAACTTATTTTCCTAATCCCTTGTAAAGGCATCTAATAAGCAAATGATCAATGTCATTTTTTAAAAAGTTATTAAATTCATTGAGGTACAGGACCAGCGTTGATACAATTGGCGTAGCATGAAACTCTACATGCACTGAAAAACTGCCAAATGTATTCGTTCCTCTGAGACGTCTTTCCTGTAGAAGAGTTATGAATTACTTTTAACGAGAACCTGTGCGTCTTCCCACCTATAACGAATTAACGAATATACGAAAAACAGGATAGGAGAGCATATGCCAGTAAATTAAAGTGAAATCCAATTTTTAAATTTAAATTCTTTGTGAATTTTGCAGGCAAAAATATGAATTTCTAGAGTTATAACACGTTAATATAGTGATAAGTATTTTGTGTAAAGGTCTAATTCATCATCAAAGCAAAAATTTGGATTTAAATATAATCGAGTCAGGATTACTTGAATTTAATTCGTCACCCAGTTCATCGTTTCCTCGAACGGCCACAATCATTAAAGTTTACCAATCCGTGATTGGAATGCTACAGTAGTGGAGCAGCTCTTCAAGAAATTCTTTCAACTGCCATTCTCTCCTTTCCTTCGTAGATCCTTGCCTTCACGTCCCAAATTATTTGCTGCTCATAATCCATTCTGGACCTTCCCCTGTAATTCCTCTCCTTCATGGTCAATTCAATTATAGTCCTCGATAAACTATCGTACTTCACAATGTGTTCAATTAGTTTCCCTCCTTGATTGTGCCTTCCAAAGGCTTCTCCCTTCTGTCACTCTTCTCCCACAAATTTTCACACGAGGGAATATTCTCTTTATACAGCACCCGTACATGATTAATTATGCAACGTATGAAGAACGCGGTTTTACAATCACGTTTCTCCTTATATATAATATTAAGTCTAGATATGTGTGAATGAATAAGCCAGCGTTACAATGTTGATGTGAGCACGTGGCAACAGTGTCACATTCACAAAATTGTAAAGGCGATATTAATTAAACACAATGGCCTTTTCATTGTTGGAATATCGAAAGTAATATCAAATAATATGCCGCAAAAATTAACGTGCCATCTAAAATTGAACGCATAGAACCTAAAACGGAAAAATCCGAGGAATTACCGCCACCGAAAGTATCCTAATCCTGGACGATGTCTACGTAAGATAGTTTTAGTTCATAGACAGAGAAACATTAAACATACTGGTAAATTTTACGGAGTGTTACATAGTTCTACTTAAATAAGTGGACTTTTGGTAATTTAAGAATCTGCCAACAAAAACAGTACTTCGGTCATTGTAATAAAACACTGTGCAGGTACCACCGATTTAAGAACTGCCATTTTTAATATAAAAATGGTGCCATGCAGGAGGGACATATCAGGTAGGAGTTTTTAAATTAAGCCAATAATGCCTTGAGAATAGTTAAATCCCATCAAATGTAAATCAATAACTCATAATAATCCTTCCCATTAAAGTCAGAACAGTTCGAGGTTTGCCTATACGGAAATCTAAATGAAATAAATTACGACCGTGACTGATATTAGCAATATTCGTATTTTTCTGAATTCTAGTTCTAAATTTGGAAGCGAATGCAATCGCTTATCCGATTTGAAATAGAGCTACATATGGAGTCCCCAATTCAAAGGAACAAATGAAATGCAGAGGTTTCAATACTTCAATAACTTCGCGAAAACTCTACGTAGTCTACGCATAAAGGGACGTAAATGTTCATTTAAAGGTATAATGAAATGTTTACCACAGGCTATACGTGGCACGTGGCGTGAATGGTATGCAATTCTTAATACAAACTAGTAATTCAGCCTGTCCCAGTCGACGCCTGATATCGGGAAGCACAAGACTCAAACAGCCAATAATAATAAAATAAGCATCATTAGAAGCAACACTCATTTAATACTTGAGAGACGGCATGCTATATTTCTCGGATACTAGTACAACGAACTAATTTTGATGATTCAGGTTATTATCAAATGGGAAGTTTACAATCATTGGGTAACACGATCGTTTACTAGCATTGAATTCACCACAGGACCTATAGACGTAAAAGCTCTCATCACATTCCGAGCGGATACATTGACTGTCAATGAGCGTCGATGTAATTTCGGTATAATATCAACGTTCTGCTAAATTAGAATAGATGCAAAAAATTCTACTAAAACTAGAAAAAAACTATATTTCTAATACAATTAGACAAATATCGGGAATCAAAAACATGTAACATATAAACATTGGAGCTTATCGGGGTGTTTACGTGTCTCCCTGCCATTTTCATCCACCAGCCAATGCCTTCCGCTCTCATACATGAAATCCCTGAGGGTGTACGAATAAATGACATGCACTATACCTTACAGCATCGGCTTGTTTTAGTGCCTCCATTCTCAGAATCTCATTATTCCAAACAAATCCCAATCTTGCTAAACCAATCTAATTTTTCCCGTTTTCATCCCAGCCATAACCTCGCTTCGATATTTTTTTACTTTCTACGGACTCTTGGAAATTATTTTCTACAGTCTTGCTTTCCTGAAGCATTTCCCTCAGGTTGTTGAAACTCGCACTCCCACCTCAATTAACCCACTACCCAGGGAAATCCTTCTGCTCCACCTTCATCCCTTCATTAAATTCCCAATTACAAAAATAATTATCCAGCAGTTTTCCATTTTTTCTTTCCAAATATTGTGTCAGGAAACATCCACTTAGGGATATTCCCTAATCCGAGATCACGGAGGTGATCAAAACTTCAAAGCAGATTCATCATTCTTCAACTCACTCAAATCGGCCAAATGTGCGTAATTTAGTTTTTTCCTCTTCCCTACCAGCTCACTCATTTTTCCAGTATTTTGGAAAAATTATTAGAAACAATTTTTTCATTAAAGGAGTCAATAAGCTACAAATAAACTCTCCTTATACACCTTACCATTTAAATTACATACGTTATATTGCATACAATCACAATTACGCACTTCAACCATTTACCCATTTAAATGTAACATACAAATGGTGTGCCTTCTCTTTCAGATGTAAGATATGAAGTTTATAAAATAATCCCATTATTAAGTTAAATTCATTAAATAAACCCTTATTACCCTCATTAATAAGGAAATAAAGACTTTATGCTAAATAAAATTAAAATGAATCTCCTCAGTCCTCTCAGATAGCGTTGGACCGTATGTTCTACTTTCCCATGGTAAAGCAGCAGCCTCATATCCCAGCCCACGCTATTCCTCCCTCACGCAGAAAGCGTCTAGGAAGCAAAAAAAGTATTAAAAATATTTTCTCCATTGTTTCAATTCCATATTCCCCTTCCACACGCTTCACAAATGCTCGGTTCTTATAAGCGGTGTTGTATACTCTATGCATTGGTACCCGATAAATCATGCAACACGGATGAAGCTTTAGTTTAACCCAAAGCTTCACCCGAGCTTCGTGAATGCTTCGGGTGCCAGACCTTCCTAATAAATCACAGAATGCACAGGAAAACACTGATCACCCTTAACCCAATTTTTTTCATTTCACAGGCCGAATGGCTTAAGGCGGTGTGAGATCCATCCCCACCTATTAAACCAACCTTCTGGTCGATTAGTGCGTTAATCCATCCCCCAAGTTTAATTCTTATGTATTCGTGACACGATCAAAAATTATCATTACTTGTAAGGAAGGCTCATATTTATCACTTCCTAATATGCAAAAGTAGATCCGCACGTACGTTCATCTTCGTCAAGATGTGATTTACCATTTAATTTTTAGGATTTGTGTCGAGACGCAATTCAAGACATATTCGTAAATGCTGTAAACCACTGTACAGTTATATATTTCCCGATTTGAGAGCGCATTTTTTTCAGAAAAAAAACAACCGTAGTGATCTGAGAAACCTCAAGTAACGGTCACCGCGTACGCATCCTTCCGATAAGGTACCGATACCGCCTCTGGACATTTTAAACCCACCGTTAGGTCTTTGGTGAGAGCGCAATCCACCCGATTCCAACAGTGAGCTCAACTCAACAGTGAGCCAGTTCATATATTTTTCTTTAAAAATTTGACTTGTCTTTTTGTTCATTCGACTTTGAACTACCGAATTTTGAAGGCAAATTAGGGAATTGGGGTATATTACTAATAATAACCAAATTGAAAATAATTCTTGATAATGATAATTATCACCATTAAATTTTGTTTATTTAAATAAATAATCACAATTATTTTCCTTAATTTCAACTACCTACCCCTTTGCAATGACCGATATAGATTGTTTACCTCTATGATTATTTTTAAAGGCTAATACCGTCGAAATCGTAATGATGATACGAGAACCCGAAGACAGAATACGCACAGACGGACCTTACTGTAATGGCGCCAGACCTACGACTCCTGAGGTTTTGCAAGCAAACAGCGGATACGATTACGACAAGTGGATCCAAGCTGGATACTGCTTTCCTTTCGTGTGAAGCAGAGAGGCCGAGGTAGACGACCCCATCTTGGTGCAGGAAGTACCTCGAGGATATGGTGGAGGTGATCGAAGCCGAGGATGAAATACAATTCCACCGCTCCTTAAATACATTTCTCTTTTCCGACTTTTCATTAGACATTTTCGCTATTATATTCCAGAAACCCAAGAAATTCAAACGTATGATTTGCCAAAAGCCTCCATCCAGGCACAACTTAACTCATCCAACAGCATACTTATTCTAACTTCTTTTCTTACCACATTATCTTTCCGTCTAATATTTTAGCCTTTCCGATGTGTATACTTCTAAAACAAGGTATCACTGACATGAAAATTTCATAATCCCGTATTTTTTTTAATCCTTACACCAACCTATCATCCTCTCCCAATTATTCGGGTTTCTTTCCATTCCTAAAACTTCCTCAAACAATTAGTCACTCATTCTACATCAATACGTAAACCTACAATCATATTCTTTTCATTTTTTTATTGTCCCAATAATAATCTAAAACTACACACATCTAAGAATGTTGTGTGCCACACGACTTCATTGGAGTAACAGATTATAAATGAGCAATGTTCTTCACTTATACCCTTCCGCAGATAGGCCTGTCCATGGATGACGTAACATCTTTAAGGTCACATCTCTTTGACCATCCCTCCACTCCACACACAACGCAAAATAACAATCCGTGCCTGCCCTCCCCCCTCCCGCTCTAATTGCGTTAGGTACATTTAAACTTAATAAAGGTGCATCCCAGAACAAATGTGTTGCATATTTCGGTATTTTTTACAGCAGGAGAGGTACACATTGGTCGGTGTGTTGGTAATGAGAGTTCAAGTGGGAGCTTACTTGTTTCAAATTTAGAAAAATTGTCTCACCCCTCAATCACGCTCGTTCGTATTAAAGCCTCTCGGTGACTTTCGTTTGGCTTAGCTACACACATTTGCGTTAACGACCTAGCTGGGCATTAGGTAATGGCCTCCACCCCCTGTAGCAGCTAATCGCTGCCGTTTTGGTTGATCCGTCTTAAACTTTATCCGATTTCTTCGGTA
This sequence comes from Calopteryx splendens, assembly GCA_002093875.1. Taxonomy (NCBI): domain Eukaryota; kingdom Metazoa; phylum Arthropoda; class Insecta; order Odonata; family Calopterygidae; genus Calopteryx; species Calopteryx splendens. The sequence continues at coordinate 380,341 of LYUA01000386.1, forward strand.
GGAATTGCTCTCTTTTATTTCTACAATCTCGTCACCTTTCATTCCCTCTCGTCTCTTCATTCCCTCTCGTCTCTTCATTCCCTCTCATCCTTTCATCCCCTCTCATCCCTTCATTCCCTCTACTCCTTTCATTCCCTCTCGTCCTTTCATTCCCTCTCGTCCTTTCATTCCCTCTCGTCCCTTTGTTCCCTCTCAAACCACGTTTCCCACACGTTGTACCTTTTTTCAACCCAGCTTGTGAAAACGCTCTTATTGTTTTCTACTTCCGTTTCGTTTTTTTTCTACGCTTAATAATTTGTGTATTTACGGATTGTTGAAATAAGCGAAGAGCTAAAAATAATGAAATATCTATTGAAAGTTCGTTTTTCTCCTTCATCATCGTCAACTGATTTCAAAAAAATTAATCTAGCAGCTAATAATTCCATTCGCCTACCTCCTTTGCTGAACGAAAATAGGGTGAGCTTTAGGTCTTTAGGAAATCTCACCTATCACCCATTAGTGAAATTTCATTTTCTAGTTGTAACGTAACATCAATTTTGAACCCCCCCCCTCACACTATGTAACACAATGTAACAATCTGGACACTTCCCCCTCCCACGAGGACTTTACGTAATGTATGGACTGCCCCAATACGCAAACATACCTATCTTTGTAAGTCACAGCTCTGAGAATTATTTCTTACCAGCTAAAACTATTCTTAGGGCTTTTGATTGCATTTATTGCACATCCTTTTGATGCTAAAAATTAAATACAAAGTATTTAGATGGATTTGCAGATTATTTCAACTAAACAGCATTTTAAAAATTCCTGGAATATACATAAAAATTTGAAAAACATATAACTAAGACAGTGATCTTTTTTTCCCTTGTTTTTACGCTGAGATGAGGAGGAAGATTCAACAACGAGAACCAAATCTGGTTACCATATAACTAAATTTAAAAGTGAGATCAACAGTTTGAAAATATGCAAGGTAATTTGATAACCATGCGATCGCTTTGGTTGAGGGTCATAAACCACATGGCATCTATAAAAATCTACTCGCTAACATAAACATCGGCAGAAATTATTCGGCTGAGCCCTTGTAAAAACATTTTAATGGCATGACCTGGAGATTGCAGTGAATAATGTGAGACTCCAGTGTACCGCTTAATGAATAATATTTTTGTATGTATTCATGAGAGCGTTCGTGTGCGCTTTTGTGTGCATAAATGCACACACAAAAGATAACTTGAGGACAAAGAACGGCTGTTGTCAACTACTAATATTAATAAATGTTTGTATGCATGCGTAAAATTTTAACACAAGTCCTACGAATAGCCATAAAAATTCGTAATACAGATATTTTTCTCTCCAAAGCGTGGTTAAGTCTCTTTACTGATAACGGTTATGTCACGGATGGGTGCCTACTTATCTTTTTTCAGCTTTTTAACACCATTTCGATGATACTCGTTTTAAAAATATACCTTTATAGTAATATGGCCTTTAAAACTGATATTAAATAATGAATATTTATAAATAGATATCAAGCTGAAAACGAATAAAATGTCGTTTCATAGTTTAATAACGTGATTTTCACCAAGATGCAGACACGGTCAACGTTCGGTTCAAGTCCGTAAACTTAAAATTAATGTAATTATAATAAAACAATTATTTAAAGCAAAAAAGTGGTCATAAATTTAAAATTATTTCTTTTGGATTAACACCAGAATAAAACACGGAGTTTGGCTCATAAATCCTTACACATGTGATTCTAGAAGGTTCTTTCTGCTTTCCCACATAAGTTACACTTATCATGGGCTACGAGACTAAAGCAGGTCACAACGGTTAACAAAGGAAGGAACCGAAGGTAAAAATTGTAGCTAAATTTGAGAGATGGTCATGAATGGAGGGAGAGAGAGAGAAATAGTTTGGATGCGAGAGAGTCAAGGACGGGAGGGAGGAAGCGGAGAAAGCCGGGGGAAAGAAATGAAATTCAGGGCTACGGGGACACAAAGATGACGCATGAAGGACGGCATGAGAAGAGGGACGGCGTCACGGGGGTTGGGGTCGGGAGAAGAGGAGGCGGCGGTAAGAGATGGAGCTAAGTCTCCTCTGGGCGGTGTACCAGTGCGGAGATAAGCGGCTTAAAAATAATACCCATCTTTGGAGGTCGACCTATGGCTCCTCCCCCATACCCATCCTTCCCTCTCGCCCCGCAAAACCCACACTGCCACACCCCCTAACCTCATTCCAGCCTTACACAACCACCACCAACCCCGTCGCATTGCTACATCGCCCCCCTTTCATTTACCCCATTTACTTTACCCGACCCTCCGCCCACCTACTCATTCTTCGCCTCTCTCTCTCTGTCTCTCATTCTCCAATTCCCACCGTTTTTGTCCCATCATAAACTCTCCCATCCCTCCACACCCACTCTCTTAGTAAGCGTCGGCGGCATGGTGGTCAGAGGTTTACTCCGAAACCAGCTAAAGTTTGCTTTGACTGAGTTTCTCTGGAGTCTAAACCAAGAGACCAAGGTTTAGTTTCCGTGCTCAGGTAGTTGTTTCGTGTCTTTATGCACCCGCTGAGATGGAGACAGTTATATTCTCTTGGAGTGAAGAACGGAAGGTTTTCGCACCATTTCACTCATGACTAGAATAAAATAATCACTCTTTATTTTACCAACGCTTAGTTAATATAATTGAGACAACGTAAAATCATGGCTAGCCTTCCTGTGGAGGAATTTGGAGTGGTTCTACCTATAAGTCTCTCACTGCCGTAACAAATTTCTTAAACCAAATTGTAAATTTTGAGAAAAAAGACGTTTTTCAAATAATGTGATCATTAGAAGGCCACATAGCTATCAAAACCATGCTAGACTCAAGTGAAATAATGATAGCCGAAATACTTAAAAGAATGAAACTGTCAACCATATTAGTATCCTCAAAAAAATATTCTTAGGATAGCTTTCTTTAAATAATAGTTTTAATGAAAGATACTTGAATTATTTGGTGGAAAAGGAATTAAATTAAGTTGGGGGATTTTTTCTAAGAGCTGGATAGAGAGTTTCTTCCACGGAGTGTATGCCAAGTCCTATAGAAAAAGCATGGTCGCTCTCCACTCCGATGTGGAACATGCGCCGTAAGGTTCTCTTCTTGGGCATCACCACCATTCAGTATGCCAAATAATTCGATTTCGAACGCTTGAGACGTGAAACTCAATTACCTCCAGATGCCACACCACGTAGGTCATTCCCGAGGGCGCGTCTCTTGATTAGACCCGAAAGAGTATTGAATCATTTAACTATAGTCGACAATAATTCAAGAGGTTTTTAAGAGCAAGGGTGATAAATGAGAACACTTACGCAGTGTTTCGTGTTCCGTTTTTATTCAGTACACATCCAACTGATTTATCTTTTGCTTATTTACGTCATCGTTCTTGCCAAGTTCTGTCAAAAAACGTTACGGGAATCGTGAGCATTACTGAAATATTTTAAAATTACGTCATACTTAACGCAAGAAGTTCAAATATTTAGAGGTTTTAATGTTAGCACCAAAAGTGTAATCAATACATTCGGACTGATATTGATATTTGATCTAAAAAGATCTTAACAACTAACATTGTCTTTTCAGATTACATCCCTTCCAAATATTAATGGAAAGAAATCTCTAACAAGCATATAATCCATCTCACAAAATTAGAAGATCATCGTTTTTCCAAAAAAAATAATTATCGAATAAACCAATTTAAACACGAAAAAGGAGAAACCTAAGAAAATATTACGAAAAAGTACCTATAATAAATAATTCCAGAAAATAATAGTATTTAAAAGAAGGCAATGATTTAGAGGAGTAAATATAAATATTAAAGTAGGTAAGACCAAACAGTACATAAGGAAACTATTGAATAGATATCCATTAAACTGTGCCATTTAAATATTACTCTAACGGAGTCTTCATATAATATAGTGTCGAAGCGACGGAAAATGAGGAGATATTTAAAAGAACAATCTTCATTAAAGGAGACAAAATACTCAGTTATTATTAAATCTAATTACAAAATAATTTTCATTAATTATAGATATTTACCTCAAAAAGTTGTCAAATTTTAAATCTGATTTAGATTAGATAAGATTGATCAGCGCAGCAAGTAGGGTTTGTTTCAGGTGTTCTCAGTAAAGTTAGGAAGGATCGAGAGAATATTTCAAGGAAGATCTCGGGAAAGGAATTTCAATTTATGCTAGTAGTCAATCACTAATATTTGTTTTCTCAAGCATACGTAAGTCCATCCACGTTAAACGTAGACCTTGGGTGTGTCCTTTTATGCGTAACCTATCCGTTTCCTTATTTCTGTATTTATTCTTGAGATTATTTTTTAATCGCAAGTCTAAATCAACCGTTATAATGCTATTTAACTTAGTGACAAAGTTACTACGGTTAGCACGTTTATGTTCACTGACGAGTAGCCTGAATTGTTTATAAAATCGGACCTATCGGTAATCTTCACGTTAATTAAAGGTCATAATTCACAACGATTGGTTTAAACATATTGTAAAACCGGGTCTAAGTGTTGTTAGCCTCTGCCTCTCAGTCTCAAATAATGGGCCAATGAAGTAGGGGGACTGCAATGCCCGTCTCTCCTCTCCCCTCCCCCCAGGGGACGGTGAGAGAGGAGAGGGGGATAAAGGTTTTTTTCCACTCTCCTTAGGGGATGGTGGCAAAAACCAAAATAAGAAGTCTCTAGCCTCTAATCTGTGCCTTTAGATGATGTAAAACCATCGAAAACTAGGTCCTAATATATTAACATCAAAGAGCGGTAAAATTCTAATTATTGGTAATTCATTACGTTTCAATTCTACCATAACACTCCTAAAATTTAAGAATTGGTTTTAAAACTCCCAACACATACACAACGCTACTTGGTATGGCAGGGAGAGAGTGCAGTAAATCATGAAAATTGTGGTAATAGGATAGTAAAAATGAAAGGCATTTAATGGATAGGAAAAATATAGGAACTTTAAAGCTATTAAGTATTCCAAGCGGAAAAAGAAGTTCTAGTAACTAATGTTTTCGGAATAAATTCTGACTCAGAATAGGCCACGCAAATTGATTGGTAAAATAAAAAGTAGAAATATTTTATTCCTATTACTTAGCATTAATCACAGATATATTTCCGTACCTATCAGCCATAAAGAATGTACTGGCTCTTAAAAAATTCTAATTCAAATTTAAGGCATAATTAAGAGAAACTGTTCATTGAAAACATTTATTCGGTAATGTTACTTTGCAATGGACTGCAATTTGTTCGGTATTTGCATTGCATCTTATCATTGAATGGCAATCAAATATACTCATTAAGTGTGTAGTCAGAGGTTTATCTACTGGGTTCTTCGGTTGCATAAACAGTCCAAAGATTATAATTCACTCTGCATTATCAAATAAATTACACAGGAGGAAGTGAAATAGGGAACCATGTATTTTAAAAAACTTAATTAATTTGTGGATACCTACTTAATGAAGGAAATTTTGAGAGTGCCAATTATTGGCAAATGCTAAAACATCCACGAAATAAGAAAAAATAAGTGTATTAGCGAACAGCAAGAGTTTCATTTAAAGAATACAATAAATATTCTGAGGTATTTTTCTTAAAAAATTATTCACCCGGTTTCTCGTCCTTAACTTTTGTGTCCTCTATTGCAGAAAATTAATGCCTTAAGGCCGCAATTATCCTTTGCTCCTCACCACAATAAGTGCAGTTACTTGAGTTATTCATATCATAGTGTGAATAAAAAATTGATGCATAAAAATTGTTTGTGTTACTGCAAGAAATAACATCTCACGTTAAAAATACTAGCATTCCAAGGAAAATTTATAGGGAGATATTCATAAATATGAAATGAAAAATATAAATATAGATAACTGAGATAATTATGGGAACAAACAATAAAAGAAAAAAACCAGATATATTTACAAAGGATATACATAAAATGCCTAATTTATTAACGTATTTCTCCATAACTGGATTGCCCCAAATCTCGTTAACAATTAATCCGATACTGAAATCCATAATAAACACCAAAAAACGTAATTCTTCGAAAACAACCACTCATATTATCAAGCCTTCCTTAAAAAGTTATACTTTGGCCGAATTTTATTTCATATAGCTAATATTTAATTATATCCCACTATTACTGTAATTACTAATACAATCATTATTGTGTGGTCATGGAGTGGAGATGGTTTATTGATGAATGTGATAGAGAGTAGAATGTTGGATAAGCGGGAGGGAGGGAGGAAAAGATTAGGCCTGTTAGATGGAATGAAGGGAGGCAGAAAGTATGCAGAAATGAA
>LYUA01000386.1:393804-413266 GCA_002093875.1 Calopteryx splendens
TGGTGTGACAGCCGAAATCGGTCGCCTAACAATAAATTTCTTGTGGAAGTCACAAAGAGCTTTTACTAATAAGGTCAATTGAATCTAAAATGCCTTTTGACGTACCGGAATCCTAGAAGCGCAGGGGCCACCATAGATACCATAAAATAAAAATTACCTCATTTTTATTATAAAACCTATCGCAACTTTACTACCCTTAATCATTAAACACCAAAATAGCAACTAACCCAAAGGTTGGCTTGATAGGTGAGGATTGATCTCACCAGCCGAGTGTGAAAAGTACGTATTAGGGTAGGGGACTAGATCGTTTCTTTGCACCACCTACGGTTTCATAAAAAGATCTGTTAACCAAAAGATCACATAGGTATCTTGGATGAAGTTCTAGGTTCCCAGAGGCGTCACCCGTAATCAAGCAAAGACCCTCAGGTTAGCAGCCCAGCACTCTTATCATGTGGACCACCAAACCCCATCATGAAAACAATATGCTTCCAGGCACACCTCGAAGGTTGGTTTTCAAGACAAAAGTTTTGCCTTCAGGATAGGAGCGAAACTGTTGTCTTAAAACCAAATCACGCGGTGTACCCGGAAGTAGAATGCCTTCATCAACGCGCCACCGCGGAAACCTAAGGAATAACTTCAATCCCCATTATCTTTAAAAAAAATACAGTAATAATTCCTTAAACTCAATCAATAATATAAAAAACGAGCAATTTGAGAAAACGGCAGTATTTAATAAAATATTGAACGCATAAGAATTTATAAATTTAAAAAACAGTTGTTATTGAAATAAGACATTTAGGCATTAAACAAGCTCAGTTATAGATAATAAACTTATTTATAAATGCTGATACTTTACCAATAAAATTGTAAAAATGGTCAAACTAGCTCATGACAGGTGTCCTAAAAGTGTTTTTTACGAACAAAATATTTTCCAATATTATTATTATTGCAAAGGTGACAATTAAATTATTATAATGAATCTATAGTTAAAACTGACAATTTTAACAATGTATGCACTTCATTCTTGCCGTTTCGGGAGAGCCGATGAACTTATAGGAAAGTTTTGATTTACAAATATTGATATATATAGTAAGTATGGATAATTGAGGAGAAATTCAAGTTCAAGAACTGTTTTTAACTACCAAAGCGTACACGGAAAGTTCCACTTGATATATGTTTGTACCAATACTGAAATTAAATAATTATTGGTACATTCCGAAGAGTGGAATACACCACCCTTCTCGGATTCCGGATGTCACCCAAGCAGTCCATATACGTATTAAATTCCATAATTCCCCAATCCTCCGTCCTACCCGTTATTTTAACTCACCAGTGTAACTCAAAGGATATTTTATGATTTAAAAACAATTAAATTTCCCCTGATATATTTAATGAAAGACATTTGATAACACTAACACAAATTAAAGTGCTAATGCTCATTGCCAGATCCCGAAACTCCTATTTCCAGATCTCAGACCCGACACATACGGGTTCTCACTCCGGGAATTTCCAATACATGTTAAATGTCACGAAGACACTCCAGTGGGTAACCAGTGGTATTCAAGAGGAATAGCAACAAATAAAAAAGTGTAAAAGTTTTTGTTTTTTAGTTCATGATGTTTAAGCATTTAGCCTAAATTAATAATCGTAATTTCAAGTTTTTTATTAAATCTTTATGAAATTACATACAATAACCATTAACCTATTGTAAATGACTAAAATTTGTATTTTAACGAGTTCCCACATCTTTCAGAACAGAAATTATTCAATAAAATACTTCTTGGTCTCAGCACTTAATTCAGGTGAAAATTAAAAAGGTACTAATTAAAAATGTGTTAATGACGTTCTTTGCACCATTTGATAAACAGATAGTTTTTTGAAAGATATACTAAGTGTATTTTAACCATATTTAATTTTCTCAAATTAATAACTATTCTCTCAAGTAAATAAAAACGACGCAACGGAAGACGAATAATGTTTCATATGGCTTCACTAAGCCCGATAATCAAGCCAAATAATATTGAATGAAGTTTGACACCCTAAAAAAAAGGTTATCCTGATGATTTTGACACCAAAAAAATATTTCTTAATGAATTTCATCATCAAGAATTAGCAAGAAACTCTTTTCTTAATTTTTTTCCGAAACAGGATTTTTATTTTTTAGATTTCACTTTATTTTCAAAATAATTTTACAAAACGAGTATATTCTTAACACGCGATAATTGTACCCTTCCGAGTTATTTCAGTAATATCGGTTTATGTATGTTTGTACAATGTGGCTATCTCTTGCTTTTAACATCCACTTATTTGGTCACATGGACAACGTACAAGTAGCGCATTTCATTCAGGCACGTTAATATTATGACATCAAATTGAATTCCGCTTGTGTTAAATGAATAAGAAATTATAGCTGCAATGAAATTATACATTGGGGGTCGTAAAATAAGATAGATTTCATCGTAAAGACAAACATTTTTTGATCAAATGACGTTCAAATGACGTTGAGGACACGCGCAGATTTCCTTATTTATTATCATTTCAGCATATAGTGGCATGCATTTCCTATAATTTCAATAAAGTAAAATCATTTTTTAATCATGCAAACATTTTGAGGTACTTTATTTCAAAGTAATTTAGACTCATCGACTACTCAGAAATGAACGCTACAGAAGATAAACCCAAACAAAAGTGTGTTTTGTGTGTTTAATGATGAGAGAAATGCATTTCCAAGGTATATTCTCCAATATTTCATTGCACATAAAGAGCTACCCCATCACGAGAGTTGATAATGCGGCGAATAGGCTCCCACAACGGCACCCAGATTCTAAATTTGAGATTAGCGTTTGACGTCATTGGCTCCAAGACCGCTACCTCCGCAAAGATTATAGCTAATTCAAAGGAAATCTACATGAGGGGGCGCTCGTGGAAAGCACATGGTTCACGGATGGGTAAACAGTCTTCGGCGCTTCGGTCTCAGTCTTGAGCGACCAAAGTTCGGGGCGCCCAATTATGCCCCACTCTCCTCTAGGTATGAAACTACAGTCGAATGGCGAGCTGCCAAAGATTGCAGCCAAGCCATAATATTTTCTTAATGTGATTGGTTGACCTTAGACTTCAGATGCATACGGACTTCTCGGAGTGCGAAGAAAATTTCCTTGTCATAACCGTCCGAACACTTTCAGGCTCTAATTAACTATAAAAACTGGAATTCTAGGACAACATGGACTTTTTTCTTTTCTATAGACAAAGAAAAAAGAATGAGCTTTCTCTGATGATGTCTGTCAGAATATACGTTTCAAATTCAAATATTTCTTAACGTTGCGCAATATCCAAGGCTAACAAAAAATAATTCAAAATATTTAGGAATATTTCAATTAGTAGAAGTGGTCCTAAATGCATGGGACCTAATTTTGAAATGTACTATATTTTAACGACTGATTGATGGCATGCATTACAGAAAGTAGCTGAATTCCTGTTCACATCTGAGCATCGGTTCTTCGAAAAAGAGTTATCTGCAGTGGCATCAGATTTCCTAGAGGAAATAGAAAAATAGAAATGGAACAGATTTTCATTCTTTGGCTGAATTAAACATGAATATTATAACAAAATGATAATATTATTGCAGCGTATGCAGCGATAATATGGGTGATTCTCTTAGGCTACCATACAAATCCCCATTTCTTCGTAAATAGTCAATTCGCACGTCATTGGTACAGATAAGGCAAATTACTAAAATTATTAATCTTAAATTTTTTTCACAAAATAAATCGTTTTGTGATATTATTTTGTAAGGTGTACGGAAAATGTTAATTCGCACGTAATTTTTAAATGTGAATAAACATAATTAGATTTTCTTTAATATATCGACAACGTTTAAGAATTCATTGTACGAAGTTTTAATTTTTACCTGTTTTTTTGCAGTACGTCAGTACTACGAGCGCAGAATACCACTACTATAACTTTCTCAGATAAATCATAAGATTATGTAAGGAAATTTTATTCTGAAGTTTAATTTAATTAAACATTTTGTGTCGGACATGTAATTCACGTGTATCTAATGTTAGAGCACAAATCTCAATTTTAATTTTAACGCCGTTCGATTCAATTAAGGGCTTAATTTATATAAAACTACTAAAAATAAAAGATCATTGTTACACTTTTCCATATCAAAGAGGCAACTCAAAAAACAGTTTGGACGAAATATAAACGCCATGTTCGAAGTAAAGTTGACCTCAACATGCTCCTTTTTAACAATGGAACATGTATTTTGCTTAACACTTCATAGCTACATTGAGAGTGTGATAAATAACCATTGCAAAGAAAGCAACAAATACTATACATAGAATATTCTTAGTGTCTTACTTGCCTAAAAGTCCAGTTTGTACAAATCCAAATCCAATTTTTTTATATACACTCTGGATAATCTCAATAATAGTCATCGAATGAAGGTTGTGAAAATCGAATCGAAAGAGACATATGTACATAAAATATTGATTTCCCTTAGGCAGCACGTCATGCCTACAATACTCCTGAATAGAGAGTCATTTGTAACAGCCAAAATTAAGTACTTGTATCAATGAAAATCTCCAATCCATTTAATGATTTTCTATATAGAATTTTTTCAATGAAAAACAGATATAATATAATAATACCAAGGGTAAAATCATACCAATGAGATTGTGTCTTATTCCAAAATTATATAAGTAAAACATTAGATATCACGCCCGATAGCATCAGTAGCTAGAATCACTAAAGAGGGCGGATCCACTTTTCCATCAAACAACCCATCCAGCATCCCAATAACTTTTATTTTCTCGTATCGTTTTAAGTGCACTCTTTTCACAAACGTATGCCTGGAAGTTCTGCGCAGAGGAAAGAGCCCTGATTTGGAATGGCACTTCCATTTACTGGTCATTCCTACGGGACATCAACAAAACAAAATGCGAATGTGGTCCCATGGTCTTTTTGTTCAATTATTTCATGTCCCGAGCCGGCGAGGTAACCGTGACAGCTTTACAACCAACTGGTGACCCCTCGGAGGCTTTCTCCATGCAGTGATCTATAGTCAATTCAACGCTGCGCAACATCGCCTCTCGGCATTGCACTTTTTTTTCAACTCTCCGCCCTCTTTCATTTCCCACAGTCCTTCCTCCCGTCTGCCATCGAGCACCAGTCCTCCAATATCCTATTCCCCGATGCCTCTATCAACTGATTCGCTCTATCTCTATGGTCAACCTGGCGTGACTTCCGCTTAATTGGACCAGTGATCAAGCAGAGAGTGTGTACCTACATCAGGTAGCGGAGAGATGGGGGGGGGAGAGGAATGGGTTGTGTTGTGTTGGCGGATGGGAAGGCCGGCGGAGGGGGTGGCTCCCGCATCCCACCTTTCTGCGCCATACCTAACGGACATATATTTCATGCCCGCGTCTAGCCTGGAGAGTCGAAATGATGTGAAGGTACGGGATAACCCACGCTTGTATGTGATTATCAATTGCCACGGATGCGCCATTTCAGTCCAGCCGGACCCCCATTAAGTAAATTTCTCGAGTAGACCGGTGCGCGTTGAATTATTTCTCGTCGTCGGCCGCGTCTGCGGATCCCACTTAAGTTGATTTTATCTCTTCTCCGCTTGCGACCAAACTCGGTAAGGAGGATACATTAAAATTCACTTTGGTTTCACAGGGTGGTAATACCTAATAAGAGACTGAATCTAATTTTTTCTAAACTCAATACTTGGTCAATGATCAAGACGTTTTTCATTGGACTTCACGAAGACTAGAACACTAAGATCAGCTCATTTCCGCAATAGATACTCTTGGATTGACAAAAACATGGAATGGAAACGTAAATACTATTAATGACTGAAAACAAGGTTTCAACGTCATACGTATAACTGAAAAAAATATTTTCCTAAAGATATGAGAATTCTTTAAATTATGCTTTAGTTTAAATATTTTATATTACTTATAATACTATATTTATTCTACTTGGATTTTTCACAGACGTTCCAAAGGGTAAAGTCAATAAGCTGTTTTCTGACAAAGGTTGCTATTTCAAATGTTTGTAAATATGAATATATAAAAAAAAAGATTATACCTCAGGTAAAAGTTAGGGGCATATACAGTCATATCATAGTGGTCCATCATTCTGCTGCTTGGATGCATACATACATGTATATTCACTCTAAAATTTTCTTGTACTTGAGGACAGTATAGAGTAGCCAACTCTATGGATACAACCAAAACTAACATTGATAAAATCTTATATGTAGCAAGTATGGCCGGCAGAAAGAATTCAGAAATGAAGATATGGTTAATGTAGGGGTGTTTCCATCAGAAACCTACCTTAACCGATTACCAGTAATAATAAAAATCCCCTACGCTGAAAAAATTTAAGACGCAATTTTGTGATTAGCTTCACAAATACACTCTAAATCCAAGGATTAATTTGTTACAGTCCCATGAGGCATTTTATTCCCTAGAGAAGTTTTCATTCCTTCCTCACTCGGATCTTTTTCATAGCATGCTTCTATTGTTATCCCCATGCGTTTTCTGCAATATGTTTGCTTCCATTATGCTCCTGAGGAGATTATGACGACCAATCAATTTTCAAATCTTCTCATCACTCCTCTCTTATCTTCTCTCCAGAGGAGTATTCGACTGCTCACACGGTCTGCCCTTTTCATCATTAGCCTATAACAAATTTCCCCCATTTTTATACTTTCTTCTGATATCTTCCGAAGTCACTAAATACTAGAAAAGTAAATACCACTTTCACGAGCCTTTCCTTAATGCCCAATACTTTTTACCTTTCCGTTTTATTTGTCTAGATAAAATTCTTCATTATTACCTGCAATACTATGCTAATTATCTTCCTCTTAATATATCTCTCACTACTTAGAAATGAAGAAGCTCGCTTCAGGCACCAATATATCCGTCAGTTTTTTTACTATCTTTTGACTAACCTTCTTCACCGCCATCACCATCACTAAATATGTTTTGTGTATGCCTTTAAGTCGAATACGACTGAGATCGGAAAATGGAAGGAGGTAGTGGAGATGAAACCGTATCACTGCAGGAAGAGCAACTTTCCTTTCGGACCACTTTTAGAGCACTTTGTATGCGAGCTTTTGGAAGCCCCTTCGTGACATTTAAGTCCACCATTTAGACAAAACGGGTGACCCAGTTCTAAGTTATCAAAAGCCACTCCTGCACGGTATTCCAAGGAAACAAAAATATTCCCTAAATAAAAGCCGACCGTCATCACATTCTCATATATTTCTCGAAGGTTGCCAGTGGTCTTGAGATTATTTTTCGGCTTTTTCGTCAATATTACGATAAACTCATGGATGTTAACGGAATATTTTTAATTTTACCAATTGCTTTTGGGAAGAGGTTAAAAGACATGAGCCATTCTTTGGAACTTAACAAACATATACATGTCTATTATACGATACTTGATACACTTAACAAATAAATACCCACAGACCAATCCCAACCGAAGTAAATTACATTAAACGTACATGTTTTCAACGTTGAGCAGTAAAAACATTCCAAATATATTAAATCATATGTAAAGGTAACAATAACTAATTGTATAATATATTTAATAGTCAACGTATTTTTTTTAATATCGTTATCATAACTTTCAAAATGATAACTTAAATCACATTAACTGAAAAATGATATAAAATTCCATTTTTTAACCTGGTTTGAAAATTTATCAAATATTGCTGATGGTGTTGCCTTTCGCTCTACCATTAATTGTTTCATATAGTCACAATGGAATCTATGGTCGTAAAACATTCACCAACAAAACCAACTTATAATAGGTAAGAATGACATTTAAATATAAACTACGTATTTTAAATTCAAAATATCAAAGCAAACACATTTAAATTTGAACTGGTGACCGTAAAATAAAAAATAGGATTTATCGTTTCCGGGAAATAATAAGAACATTAGTATAAATGATAACAGAGTGTAATACTTAGGAAGTTAGTGAGTGCCTCGTAGATTGTGAGAAGGTGTTTAATAGAGTTGAGTGGACAAAGTTGATGGAAGTAATGTGGAATATAGGAGAAGACTGGAAAGATATGCGACTATATAGAAACCTGTAAAACAGACTGTACATGGAAGGAGAATCAGAAATTGATAAAGATAGGATTAAGAAAGGGCTCTCCGGCATCGCCTGTAATGTTTATGCGAAAGACATGTAAAGAGTGACATAGGACCGGCTTGAGATGGGAATGAAATGGGTGGCGAAGTACTTATTTCAGTTAGGTTTGCAGGTGACCAAGGAATAGTTAGTCAGATAACCAAGGCGTTTCAGCAATTGATGAGCGCTTTACATGTGCATGCCGAGGAGTATGGGATGGATGTTAACCGCATGAAGACCAAAGTCATGAAAAAATCAAGAGATAGGCAGGCTAAATTGAACATCAAATTCAGAGGAAATCAGCAAGAACAAGTGGATCCGTTCATATTTTTAAGTATTATTTTGGAAGAAAGATGAGGAAGTTTGGAGGAAGATGCGAATTGATAGAAACGGATATTAGAAGAATATAGTTGACGTAAGGATATTTGCAAAAAGAAATGAATTTACTGCAGATATATTATAGTCAAGGTGTAAATAAAATATTAGCAAAGACTATTGTAGAGCGAAGCACTGTTTGAAACCGAAACTCACGTCTTTTCGTCAAGAAGATGAGCGTAGATTGGAGGATTTTGAGATGCGGGTGTGAACGAGAATTGAGAAAGTAAGTTGGAAAAAGAGGAAGGCTTACGATAAAGTTTAAATATCATACAAAAAGACAAAACGTTTCCAAAGGAAATTCGAAGGAGGTAGAAAAATTGGGTGGAGAAAAATTGAGAGGTTATGGGATACTAAAGGCCATATCAGAAGAAAGAACGTTAGGTTCATGGAGTACACGAAGGAAGAAAATGGGCTTTTTTGACTACATGAATGCAGTTAGAAAAAACCAATAACTGAGGGAGGAAACAATTCAGACCAGCAAGATAAAGTTTACGCAATACTTAATATCGTAATCATTGATAGGATAAATTCAAAATCTTAAATAGGTAGATTGCCTCAATTATTGCTTCCTCTTCAGTATTAACTTGAATTTAATATAGGATTCAAACTGCCAAAGTTTTTAACGGATAATATTCGGAGAAGTAGGTCTTAATGTGTCTAGTTTTCTAATTAGGTACCTCTTTAACAATACCTTCCATTCATTGAAGGAAAACAGGAATAAATTAAATTTCACATCTATTTTTTTAATTCTGAAACCAAGGGAATAAAATATTGTGAGATGTAAAATAATTCACACTCCACTGGGATTTGGCTTGAGACCCTAACACCCAAATTTCGTCTCTCTACAGTCGAGGAGAATTAATGCAGATATCTTGGACTTAAAAGGCATAAAGAGAGAGGAAAGCTAGCAAAGAAAGGATTTGATCAAATTGGCGAGGGAATGGGAATATTAAGCAGGGCGGACAATGAATGATAGATAGAACAAGAAAGAACTGGGAAGGACATATAGGGTATTGGCAACGGAGGCTGAGATGGAGAAATATCCCTCCGGTAAGGAATAGGAGGCGTAAGACCACCTCCCCATTTCTTTTCGGCGCTTTGGGGCCAAATGGAATGATTTGTCCGGAGGAGAAAAAAATAAAAATTGCAGGGGAGGATGAGATCCGGGAAGCAAAGGACTACAACGTGGGGTATGGAAGGGAGATAACGAGGGATAGAATATGGAGGAAGGTGGCGAAATAAGAAGCAGAGGAAAGAGCGGTAAGAAGAGGAGGTGGGAAAGAGTAAGTCCTTATCCTCCGTAGTGGGAGTAATAGGGTGTGGAATTGGGAGGGATATTTGAACGGGGAGGAGGGAAGAAGAAACGTTGAGCGCTGTGGGTTGATTTTTGACGGCGAGTCGGGTTGGGAAGGAGGAAGTGGGGGCCTGGGGCTAAGGTCACGGGAGAGTTTAAAAGGAATTCCATGTCTTGGCCTCCCCCGTTTGTGACTCTCATTAAACTTTCATCTACTTGTGTTGTAGATATTCGCAAGGAGAACACTGCGTGTGTCTTCACACCGGGGGGGGAGGAGAGTGGGGACTCTTAAGGTTTCATGCGAGAGTGGGGAGTGAGGAGGTATACCATATGTATGTGGACGTGTTCTTCGAAGGTAGAGGGAAGGGGAGACGGTCGAGATTGGACAGGAGGGGATGGATCCCAACGGGAAGAGGAGGGGAATGGCGGGGTTTTTAGGGGGGTCGTGGTAGGGGTCGGGTAAAGTGAGAGGGAATCGGAGAGAGCTGGGATGAAGGGTATCACAGGGATGCAGGAATTCACGGAGTGAATATAGGGGCGGCTTGGTGTGTGAAAAGGGAGAGGTAAAGGAGAGTGGGTGAGGGGAAAGTGCGGAGAGGGGTCTTTTGGAAAGGCGGTAACCGCATTGCGGGGATAGGGTTCGGTTGCATGTGAGTGTGTGTGTGTGTATGTGGCTAATCACGTCCGTGTGGAGGAACCAATTCATCTTCGGCCGTTTCAGGTTCGCCCTTGTCCTCTTTCCGGTGAGGTGAGGCCAGTTGTTACCTCGTAAAGGATGGGCCTGGTGAGAAATAGAATTTATTATTATTTTTCTCTTTCTCTCCCTCCCGCCTGTTTCCCTGCTTATTTATAGTCCTCTTGAAAAAATCTTAAGTTGGTTAAAATATTTTTTTATCAATTCCCGCATCCTTCCTTACCTTTGCGATAAAGACGGAATCGATGGTTCCGGGTTGTGTGTATCCACGATACTGAAGTTATTTAATCTAACAAAGCGTAATGCGATTCCGTATTCACCGAAATCATACAAAAGCGAAAGTTTACTGTAGTTGGTCAATTGGTATCATATAACGGATACTGAAGTTTTTAATCGAATTTCTCGGACATGCAAAACATCCATCCGTAAATAACGGATCGAAGAAGATGAATATGAGATTGTGTTTCAGTTATTAGTACAAATATTATATTAAAATAACATTTGCAGGCCTTTGGAAAGTTTTAAGAGAGAAATTAATAACACATACTTGAACAATTATGTCTGAGAAGTACTACTTCAGTCACACATCATTAAAGGACATTCAAGCCTAAAAAGATAAGCAATACTTCCAACTAAATTCTTAAATTCGGTTCGTAATGACATTTCATTCGTAATTTATTCAAGAGAGTTACCTTTTTAAAAGTAACCAGCTACTTAAATTAACATCATTCAGCTTAAAGTAAAGTTATCGCAAATTAAATATAAGCATCAAATGATTTATATTGATCTAATATATATTTAAGGCAAGTTTTTAGTGCATTTTCAAAAATTAGTGTCAAAATTATGAGCTCCTTTTAACATTTTAAGTTACCAAATTAACAAAAATCTTGATCACACAGATTGCGTTACATGATTCAAATATATCGTGGCCTGTGAAGTATATATGATGTTAATTATACTTTCGCAAGTAAGTAGTCTTATTTGATCGCGATTATAATAACCTTATGAAACTATAATACTGATATTTATAATCAATGAATGATGTTATGCCTGAACTCCTTTGTTAATTAATTATTGCATATTTATAAATTTTTCTCATGAAAAAACGATTATGTACATGCTCAAAAACTGTTCACAGAAAATTAAGTGCAAAACCAATCGTGGATGGAAATGTGTTTAGAATCATAATAATAGAGACGCATGGAATAGTTGTTTGTAACATTAAAGTTATCTCAAACTGGTTGACAAATTCATATATTCATAATGGCAACCATACAGTGATTATAATTTCTGTAAAGCTGATTGAAATTTACAAATCAACACGGCCTCAGTGGTCAGTGGATTCTGAAATATCAATTGCCAATCATAAGTCTAGCTTTTACTCCACCAAACCGAGGATAAAAATTTCCTACGTGATTTTTTTATTTTTCCAAGTATTTCACACAACAATATGTCGAAACTCAAAGTAACCCGTTGACTGCCCCAGAGTGCAGGCCACGCGTTTAGGAAATAAGTCTTGATGGACGGAATCAGGCTCCATGACCAAACATGTCCTCCTTGTTTTGGAACTTCAGTCATATTTACTGAGAAATTATAAAATACCGTGAATTTTAATGCGATATCTTTAAAGGGTATCCTGCAACATAAAAATTTGGAATTAATTATTTTAAAACCTCTATCAATACTGATCAAGTATCATACTATTAGAATATCTGTCCGTCTCTGACAGTTCGACTGTTTTGAATTAATGAACTGACAAACAAAAAGCCGAATTACGCGACGAAGCATTTTACTAACTCTAATAAATCTATTAACAATGAATATTGATCTCTTAAAAAATATATAAAATTCGTGAAAACTGGATGAGATTGAAATTCACAATAAGAGTTGTTTAACTTGCCTATATCCCATCAAAAGTGGGAGTTTGGGAGCGATTTACAATTTCATTCCCTCATAGACCAGGATACTATTCAAGAAGAAAAATAGAATGCATTAAAAAAGGGGCAAGTGGTTCTTAAGAAAATAATACAATTGAATGCAACGCTTTTTTGGGTGTTCATGCCTTAAACTGAACTAGGTAATGGCCATGTTGATTCATTTAGGTATTTATTCCGTTGTTTAAAGTATATCCAAATCCCAGGCATAGAGTTTGAATTACTGGCGATCATTTGAATGAAATACTTGTAGAAGACCTAGGTAGTTGAGAATTTCAATGTTGTTATCCTAAAATTTAAATTTAAATTGATTGATTAAAAATTGAAAAAACTAATGTCATGTACACCTCATTTCTTATATCTACCAAGGTCACTAATATTTTTGGCTATGTATTCTTTGAACTACTAAATGATAAAAGATGATTTCAAATACTTAAATGACCCCACATTCAATGAATAAGTATTTTCAAATTCCGATAAGCACGTGTTCGAACTCTATTTGAGAAAATAAAGATAATGGGAAAATTTGTGAATTAAAAATCTAATTACACGTGCCTTTTCCATTTTCAGCTTCGACGACTGCAGCTGAAACTCGTGAGATGACTTTGCTTGAAAGTCACCGAAACACAAATGAGCAAAATTTTGTCGGAAATTTTTTAATTTTGTTTCTCCAAATTTTAGTGTCACGGCAAGGAATTCTCGCAAAATATTAATCGGATTGGCGTGCAAATTTGGCATGATACAATTGAGTGTGACAGAGTGAAACAAGGGACAGAAGGAATGTGTATAACAGCCAACCAATAACATGCTGAGATCTTTAAGATTTCAAGTTCATTCCAAACAAATAAGCGCCTTACAAATCCATTGCATGCCTCTTGCAATACGTATGTGCTCAGCGGGTTGCCTTAAATCACGGGGCTCCATAACGCGAGATTCTGATGCGGGAATGGATTCATTTTGCTCGTGTGGAAATTTCATACTTTTACGATACGAAATTACATAGAAAATGCTACGTATTAACTAAAAATTAGCACGAAAGTAGACCCACTAATGCCCTCAAGTCACTATATTTCATAGATAGTAGTTTCCTTGTCAGAGACCGATAAAAAGGTCGGCCTGCCTTAAACGCTGAATGTTATTTCATATTATGGAGTGACGCATAAATATCTACTCTTAATTGTATTTCTTCTTTAAGGTATCATGGGTTTTTTTGATATATTCAGAGGAAAATTGAATTCTTTTGGTTAATTTTGATGCAAAACCTGATCAGTGCTAGGCCCTGGCTTCATACTTCGGTCAGAATTCTTATTTTCTGAAATGCCTTTAGGTCTGTAAATTATATTTCGATGGTGGCAAATGAGCTGAAAACCAACACGCATATTTTGTTGAGTTATCCTATAAGGTCTAACAAGGAAAATACTCTCGGGCTACATGCAATATAATGGATGACAAATCACAAAAAGAATGAGTGGGTACCTACCTCCATTAGTTACAATAAATAACACCATATCATCACCTGGAATAGTTGTTTGAAATATTAATATTAAACAATGGCTATGTAAGCAAACGAGTTGGATCATACTGGAGCATAAGGTGGAAAGTTTACAATACTTTTAGGTTACAATTTAGGTTGGCAAAATTTCTAATTATTCTAAATAATAGTTACTTTACTTCCTGCTACACCCTCTCAATATGTCAAGTGGAAATCAATTACGGCAAGCATAATTTCCACAAAATGGGTAACATTACAAGAAAATAGGATCTATTTTAAGAAATTACATCCTTAATACTATCTTTTTCCGTTTATAAATTATTATATTGCTCGCATTTTTCATCATTGATTTATTTTATACGATAATTATATCCAAATTTTTCCATGAACACCGATTAAAATAATGGGTTATATATGCAATTGTTCCTCGGCGCAGACATGAAATGCTCATATTTCACGAGCGGAATCAATGCTAGTGCGGATATAGAACCATTTAATACGATCGACAGAGTGAATTTATGCAGGGAGTAAATTAATATAGGTGACGATGGAACTATCCCCTTCAAAGCATGTTAGCAAGCAGGCCTATAATGAATGGTTAGATACACTGGCCCATCATTGGCAGAGGTACTCAGATATCGCTGCGTAGCAGCCTAGCACATACCATGCAATGTGATGAAGATGATGCCTTTTTTTTACTTCCGTATACAAACATCAGCCCTATAATAGACTTCAGTTTACCTATTTTTAGAATGCATGTCAATGAAATAAAATTTATAAAATTATTTCACGTCTATTACTGTGACCAGAAACCAACATAAGATAAATATAATTTTATACTGATACCATACAGTCTATAAACAAACTAAACTGACCGACAGGATGAATTTTAAGAAATTGATATGAAAGTATAATATTTTTCAACGGATTAACGTAACAGAATAAAATAATGAGAGAACAATTATTAATTTTTAAGTTCTTAATTTTATTTTTTCCATAAGTGGAAGGGGATAAAGAAATGAATGGACGATAAAAAATCTATGCCAGGATTTCAATAAAAAGATATTCATATTAACCCATTTCCATTAAATGTCTTTGAACGATCATGTAAATATGTAAGTACGTTTGATATTGAAATATATTAAGCAAGATATAGATCTGGGGAATTAGGTTATGTTTTTAACGTTTTAATAAAAGAAAATGAAATTATTATATTGTGCCCATCAACCCACCATGTAATTAATTTCTGGTCTGCAACTTTAAATTTTAGCATAACTATAGTTTCACAAATTTTTGTCAAGTAATGCCTTACAATATATTCTGATTCCTTCAAATTAATAACAATTTTTTAGCCTCAAATTGAGAAAAATATATGATAAAACCCAACTCAATGACAGGATACGGAGTTCCATGCAAAAAATAGGATAGAGGAAGTATTTTTATAAATGGTAATTTACCGGTTAAGGTATACTTCTGATTGACACCCGCTACAATAACCCCTTTTTCACTTCCACATTCTTTCTTCCACCCTTCATTCCATCCAGCAGGCATAATCTTTTCTACCCTCTCCCTCGCTCACCAAACATTCTACCCTCTATCACATTCTACAACAATCCATATCACCACTCGGCACGCCCTGCATCCACTTCTCCTGCCTTCTTTAAATTTATCCAAATAGACTTCTCTCCTCCCCTAACATTCTTCAACTTTCTTCGCTCATTAGAAAAAGTATGTATTAAGCACATTATGTTTGTTTCAATATGAAATATGGGTTCACCCTTTTGCTGCGATAAGCGGGGATAGAGGTAAAAACATTTATGGTAAATTCCTGTGACATGCGTGGATATTACACGGCCTTTTTTGTTATTAAACTGAAAATATGGGGAAGTATTTTCTTATTGCTTAAACACATATTATAGCCAAGGTTCGAATGCTGTATAAGTTTTTTTTTCAGTGATACTGGATAAGAATCCAAAAATACTTATAAATATTTACGACAAATAAATTATTTATTTATTTTTTCTTAGATAATAGCAAAATAATGGAACCAATGAAAAATCTATTGACGCAACGTAAGGGTTATTATATATTTAGCAATGAAGGGAGAGAATGAAATTATTTATCCGAAATGCAGCTTAGACCATTGAAATTAGTCACATTCCACGGGACATACATAGACAATAAAGTTTAAGGTGAAAAACGACATACATTTGAGAATACCACTTTTACAATAATTTTGTGGTTGACATCGTTGTATCCAATACCCCAAAATAATTACTGTAGTAGCTATGTTATCAAAACATGAGCAAGTATGACCTCAAGAGTCACATAATAATCAGAATTATCAGTTGAACAATTCGGTGCCATTGAAGAGTACTGGTTTGTGATTCATTGTTTGTTTATAGCTTGAAGTACTTCTTTCAACTCATAATATTTTTATATCATCCTTCAAGCCTCTAACAACTGGATTTCTCGGAATGACATTAGACCAATCAAAGGTTAAGCTTTCCATATTAAGCCATAGTATAAAACCCCAATTTTAATCTAGTAAGTATTTAAAGGAAAGCCTGTCATTCTAATGGAAAAATGATGACATTCCCAAAAAATTCCGAAGATTCTGGCGAGACGGTGTGAAATTTATGCATTAAAAGAGAATTGAAGGTGGTATTTTTCAGATCTTTTTTATTTTACTAGGACTTAAGTTTCGATGTGTTACATCATCATCAAAAAAAATTGTGAAAAAATGCACCTTCCATTCTCTTGTGATGAAATTCTCGTTAAGCACAAGCGGTTTTACACAATGGAAGAGGTGTAAAAGAAAATTATTCCAATTTTTTATAAATATTTCAGTTCTGAAGTAGAGCCATAAGAATTGAAAAAATGCTTATAAATAATAACGAAAAATAAATTATTTATTTATTTTTTCTTTGATAATAGCAAAATAATGGAACCAATGAAAAATCTATTGACGCAACAAAAGGGTTATCAATCAATCAATCTCTTGTAATCTAATAATGACAAAAAATGCAATTTTCCATTATTTTAGTATTTACTCATAAACAGGTTTGGATGTATACATTATCTTCAAATACGGAATGGGTACAAGTGCAGTATTGTACACAATTATAGCTGGAGTAAATGGAGTGGGATTGGAGAGGGAACGGTTTACGACAGGACTGTCACACTGATTGTGAGTTGCTAACTGTACGCATTATTTACCTCAAGATGATGTAGTACATCGAAATCTGATTGAAAATAAATGCCTCAAATGCCGTAAAATTGCGCATTATTTTGGTCATTACAATGCTGCGATTACACCAAATCACCCCGGAAACTACGCAATTCGTTCTTGTAAGATTTATTGAAATCTTAAAAGTTTATAAACTTTTCATATATTAAGAATAGCAGGGAAAATTAGTTGTATTAAATTTATAGATAATTCCAATTAACCTCATTTCGCGAATTTTTCATGCTTAATTTCATCGCACTTTTTTCTTCCTTTCAAATAATCCAAGATTAGGATGGCAAGCCCAGATAAACCGCGCCCTTGCACTTATCCCCAGCAACCACATTTGGTGCGCCGACGCCGCTACGGCCACGTAAGGAGATCGCTATGTGAGAGCACCAGAGCGCCAAGAGAGGAGGATAAAAAAAACGAACCAATGCCTCCCTCCCGGCTAGATTAAGCGACTTAGTACGTGCATTAGAGTATTAGGTTAAGGAGAGGCGGGACGGATAGAGTAAGGTGGAAGAACTGTAGAGCGTGACTGAACGTTCCTCAGCCCTGATCAAATTTTCCCTCCCATCCTCTCCACTTCGTATGCTTTGCCCTATGTATCCATTTTCGGAGTGTCTCATTCAATCCTACGGAAACTCTGCGGTGGCCAAGAGCGGCAGCTGAGCCCCGTTCGAATGCCTTTGGCCACTAGGCTCTTGGGAAAGTGGAGAAAATAAGGCACGGAAAATAGAAGCGTGAGAAGCTGCCGAGAGAGCGGAGGGACGGGGTAAGGGGGGGATAGGACCACGGGTGGATGGAGACGGAATGGGCGACGGCACCCAGGCTAAAATAGTTTCAGTAATCGTTGGGTCACCGATGCCTCGCCTCCCCCCTTTTTAACCCCTCCCCCCCCCCAAACCCCTGCAATTCCCCGCAAAACCCCCTCTGGTTGAGGGCCTATGGAAGCTCTGTTTTCCCTTGGAAGGAAGATTAGGAATGGGTTTTCACAGACGAGGGTTTGCCTCAATAGCCATTAGACTGGAACGTATCCCTTTTGAACCCAAGTTTTCCAATTTGATTGAGAACACCATATTTTGCTGAACGAGACCTCCATTAGGGCATCAAAGGCATGGATAAAAAATGACGATAGAATTCCTACTCCAACGGTTTAACTGCCTACCCTGAAGGGATTACATCATATTCTAAAATTAGCAGTAAAAAAATACTTTCTTTTCAGAATCATTTCGATGAATTCCCCTAATTAATATTTACACTTTATAATGCGGGATTATTCCGAAAAAAAATTAAAATAAAATATATCGCATTCAAAATTTAACATAACAGAAAAGCATCAAGTCTATTATTGAGTCTTGTTAAGCGTAACTTAATTTTCTTTTCGAATTACGTGATGTTATAAAAGTAATGCCTACCTAATTTTTGAGTTACACGCTAATTGTAATTTAAGCCCTTTATTATGGCTAATAAGCCCTTATACTTGGAAATATAAATATTGGCAAAAATAATAGATCATGCAGAAATATTTGTAAAAATCCATAACTTACTCGTATTATTTAATAAACATATGTAAAACACTTGTATGTCGTGTGATAATTGCATACCAGAATTGACGCAGCTAAAGGCGAAAATACGCTAGATAAATCGCGAATCTTGATCGAAAAATTTAAATGGCGTCATTGATACCTAATCACCATCGCATACGTATGAAACTGTCAATGAAGAAGTGAATTTAAATGGTATTGCCTCTTAAAAAAAATCAAATTTTCCAGAAATTCAATTGACCGGACTGCAGGACAACATTTGGGAGTTTGGTAATTCAATCATGTCGTAGATCAAGAGAACATTCCATTTTCAAGGTCATGATGTAAAATAGATACCGCATAGTTACTGCAAACAAATGTTCTCATTTATCGTGCTTCATAAATGAGCTCAATTTAAAAAAAATGAAATGGGCTGGATTCTATTTAGTTCTCGATCCATTCACCATTCATTATAATCGGCAAGTACTACAATTATGGGTAAACTACCGGCTATGGTAGGTTTCTGATAGATACACCCCTACTAGTAACCCTTTCTTCATTTTTGCATACTTCCTGCCACCCTTCATTCCATCCAACCACGGCCGCCCACAGGGGGGATGTATGGCGCATGTTGCGCCATAGAAAAAAAATTTGGGGGGGAATAAAAATTAGGGGGGATTTTTAAAATGCATAAAGAAGTGAATTTTGTGAAGCTAATAATTAAAAGAAACTTCCCGAATCCTCAGTTACCCATACTC
>LYUA01000387.1:115540-130921 GCA_002093875.1 Calopteryx splendens
TGTCTCGTTCCAGCTAATTGTTAGGTTGCCTCATTCCAGATTTGATTTTTCACTCATCATATTAAGTTGCCTCGTTCCTGAATATATTTAAGATTGAAAATTTTTCGTCTTTGCCGGGGAGTGAACCCGCGACCTTTAGATCCACAGGCGAGCGTGCTACACCTAGGCCACCTCTCCCCCCCCTGATTTATCTTGTTTGGGGTTATCTTTATCCCATCTAGCCTTCTAATTGCGGCGAGACTACAATAGTCTATCGTCTTTAGTGGAGAAACGGTCGCCGCCAGCGTAGCTGTTGTATTCACCCATCCGAAAATGTCTTTTCATCTAAGTGAGAACTATTCAAACTAAAGTAAGGGAGCCCAGCGGGGTTATTCAAACGATAATCCGTAAAAAGTTATGTTCAATTTTGTAACAAAGTGTATTTTAATTTGCTAAGTTCTCATGCTTAGAGTTCTTTGAAGAATCTAGAATATACTAGTATGTGCAGGATTAATTTTAATTAAACATACCGGAACTGCCCGGATCCTTATGCTCCCACGTCCCTATTGATTTATTATCTTCGAGGTGTTATCTACGGACATTCTAGTTAGATTTCCTAATAATTACTTCGGTGCCAGAGGAAAACTAGAGTGCAATGTACCTTTCTAAGAGTCTAAACTTTTGTTTGTTTTCTGTGTGATGAAAGGGGTTCCCTAGTTCATTCAACCCGGCCGTTTTAATTTTCTACTGCTCACCATCTTTTAACAGATTCAGTGGATTTTCCATGACCTTTATCAAATTCCTTTTTTGCTACTTTCATTAAATTGGTGCATTCGAAATACACGACGTCTATTGTAAAGTGGCTTAACCTATTGCATGTAACGCTTCCAGTTTCCCTTTTTATTTCATCTACCTGCCACCTGAAAAATGAAGCCAAGTTTCTTGAAACGCACCTAGAGGTATATATTTTTAAATTCATATTTATCACGAAATAATGCAAACATATTTGGGAAATCCATCGGCTTAGGAGATCAAACCACAAAAAATAAGCTACAAAATAAGTGCATATATGTTGCTACGTTGAAGGCGTAACTTCGTGGAAACGGTCCATATTGATGAACAAGTTGCTAAGTATATTATTTGCATTATTTTCTAGAAATAACCAACCCAGGTTTCGGCAGTTAACAGTAATTCCCAAGGTCAAAATAGCCGGTAAGCTCCCCATACCTCTGTATCAAGTTGAAGGTGGACTTGGAAGAGGATGGGAAACAAGGGAAGATAGGAGGGAGAGGGTTGATTTTCAAGAATCATCACGCCCCACATGTGTCGTGAGTGAAATGGAAAATATTAGGGAATGCACCGGGAATAGATGGCCATTTATACGGAGAACAAGTTTCTATCATGTCCAATTTGAATCCTTTACTTTCCAGGTGCAACACTGAGGGGTTAAAATCACTAAAATGCCCATCCTTGAGCAGGTGCTTTCGAGGCTGCATCGCGCGTATCAAAACAATTTTTATGCTCCAATGCTCTATTCCTAATTTTTCTACCTGTTTGGTAAATGCAGCCCGAAGAACACGCGTTGCATTGCAAAGCATTAATATCCCATTTATTCATAATTTCAAACTTATCTTTTGTATTGAACAAAATCTTAATCACCGTCGCAGCATTATAGAAGCCAATATTAATTGTATCTCTGGGTATTGATCCAAGTAAACTATAAGTAAGCCTGGCCATTAGCAGTAACTTACTATAGCGTAAATAAAGTAAAGGTGCACGGAAAAGTTGACTTGGGACATTAATTTTTTCAAGTATATTTCTAGTATGCACGTGACACTAAAAAAAATTAATAGCGATTGGGAGGATAAATATGTCTGTGTTCCGTTTTAACGCAACTCATTTCACGTTCCTCAGGACGCAATATTTCCTTCCTCTGTTTTTTCCTGGGGTATCTTTTCATATGACGTGGGAAAATCATTAAGAGGCTAATTTCTCAATGTTGAAATTTTATTTTTTTTCATTACGAAATGAATTAGCTGGGAGGTGATAGCTTTAAAATGCTGTTTTCGCTTGAATTTCAATGGTGAAAGCAGGAAAGAATAATAGCCCCTGTTTGCTATGAAATAGATTATATGTTAGATATTTCCCTTCAGTGTCTTGTGTTTCTGAGCCACGTCGTCGGTGTAAGTGATTCGAGTTCTTACTCATTCAGATAACAGGTATATTATTTGAAAATGTTTTGAGCAGTAGGTGTCCTTTGCTTCTGATAAAAGGTAAATAAAAAGAAGCAACGTACTCGATCATTCCTTTTTCGGTCTGTGTGAATATTTTAACTTGACAGATTTCTATTTGAAGATGCGTAACTTGCTATCACTTAAGCGATGTGTTCTTCGCTAAAATAATTTATCATTAAGAACCACCCTGCCCTGAAATGGCTCAGATTATTGTGGGCTACATTTTTAACCATGAGAGGCTGATGTAGCTTTCCTTAAATCTAAACTCTTGCGGCTGTCTTCAGAAAGTGTGATTTTAGACATTTGGCCGTCACACGACTGGAAAAAAGTCAATACAGTGAAGCGACTGAATAATGATGAAACTAATGACTTAATTTGAAACCCATTGCAACAGCCCTATTATTAATTAGTTCGTTTCACAATCTTTCTTGCGATCGCGAACCTTTTTTTTGCTGGGATAAGAAACATTAATCTGCGGCCGTAGTTCCTCCCCCGTTCGTCATCACACCCATTGAAACTTTTCCTCTTCGTGAAAGAACCAGAATCTAACCCGATTAAATGAATGAGTAATCTTAGATTGAAGGTCTTTAGCAGTGATCTGTGTTTTCGCTGAAACGCAACTTTGGGTTATTCTGCTGCGTGGTGAGCATTTTCAAAAATTTTCATGTCAACTTTAGAGAACGTAGTCAAATGCTCAAAGACGACGATACCCTCGGCTATACCAAGTCAGCGCAGCTTATCAATATTTATCGAGACTCTGGCAGTGAAAAACGCCAATGGCTGCCGTTGTGTCTTACGCTTGAATAATCATTCGATTACGGAGTTTCAAACCCAACGTTTACCTTGAGGTGCCACAGAAGAAAACCGAGGGTGATTGATTTCCACGGAGTTCGGCGCATTTCCTGTTTCGGCGGCGATATTATCCATTCCAATCGTCGATTCACCCTCCACCTCCGCAAGCAAATTGAAAAAGAATTTTTCTCTCATTTTCACTTGGTTCGATGTTGACTGCGCGGGTGCGTGGCCTCGAAGAACCTCTCCGAGCCATGCTTGTGCAGCGCAAGCAAGCACCCCTCTCGCTCTCCTCGTTAGATGATCTGAAACATTCATTAATCGCGATTTATTCAGCTGAAAAGATTCAGGGGTAGAGAAGAGGAGATGCTGAAGACGAGGAAGCTTGCAATCAACTTATATGCGAAAACTAAAGTTTCAACTTCTTCCCATTCCCCTCTAGACGAAGCCCTCGTCCTCTTAATTGGCGTCTGTGGTTCTATTTTTCTCATTGAGACATTTCATCTGATCCTCATGTTTCTATGGCCTCTCGTGAGCAGGTATAATAATTTTCCAGATGTGCAGATACCATTGACCGAAAGCACTTGTCAAATATAAAATCTTTAAATGGTTGATCATCTTCTTACAATTACGGAAAACCTTTCCTCTAGTCCGAATGGCATTATTGGACTCAGAATGGAAATTTACAGTGGTAGATATTACTTCGTTAGGTCGCTCTATTCTATGGTGGAAATATTTTTATGACACCGTTTCGGAGAGGCATAGCGAATCAATGAATTGCAATTGCTCGATTGCAGTAACTCAAAGAGGGAAAGAGTTGAAAAAAAATGCCCCTTGTATTTGTCGGAGAAGAGTTTTTCCACTCTCGGAAAGATTATATATTGCTCCCTAAGAGGCAATCTCCATTGAACAATTGAGAGAAAAATAAATGTTGCCGCGGGATATTCCGGTACCATGTCTCCACGGTGATGAGTTTGATCCCCAAAGCCGTTATAAAATTGCCTTGAGAATGTGGACTAAGTGCCATGCAGTAATGTGAACACCCCTATGCCCATATCATTTTTGGCGTTCTTTCCTTCTCACGCTGGATGATGGCTCACAGACACATCCGCTGTGTAGTCCTCGACGAGACGTGGAGGTGAGAGGGGGGGAAGGGGGTATCTGCTCGAGGGGAAACTGCCTCGGCTATCCACTTGGGAGAGGTTTCTCGCTCCACCCTTCTCTCCTCCCTTCGTTCTAATGTGTGGAGGCACTTTCAATCCGACGCTTTCGATCTGAAGATTGCTCGTCACACGTATCTCGTTAATCGTTTCTCGCTGGTTGTACGCTTACGGAATTATGGTGAGGATGGAGGATGAGCGTAGGCTTGGTGGATTTTTCAGATGTGGCTATGGAGGAATTACATGGACGGAGATGAAGGCAAACGGTCCATTGGTAGGGTAAGGGGGGTGGCCGTCGGGGTAAATTCGATGAGGGTAAGAAGAGTGGGTGGAAAAAATATTAAATGGTAAGTGCATTAGGGTTGCCAGATTTCAGAAATGATAAAGTGGAACTTATGTATCGACACTGAATTACGACACCAGAATGAGCCAGCAGATCAAACATTGTCCTACTCTTATTTGACTGCCTTCTTGTTTTCACACCGAGACATAAGTATGAGTATAGTATACTTAACGCCGTAATTTATTCATTTTATTTTTCAATCGTTAAGTCGGGCACAATTAATACTTTTCACTAGAGTGATAAGTTCTCATCATTTTCCTGTGTCATAAAAGTCATTATAACTTTCACAGTGCATGAAATATGTGCAAATCCTATTTTGTTAGATATATCCCTCAATTCAATGTTTATAATTTAAAAAAATTCTCAGTGAATACAGTTGATGGAAACGATCAAATAAAAGTATTTTCAAAACAAATTTAAACAAATAAAACGCTCCCACAATGCTCTCTGAATACTTGCATATAATCTACATTAAAGTGATCCACAACAGAAAGTGACAACGGTAATTTTAAAATCTCTTGAAAATGGTTTTTCTACAGAAAATATGTATCCTTTTAAGAAAAAATATTAACACCACCAAAGTCGAAACGCATATTAAAACATTGTGAACGCACTTCACGTATGCATTTACATTTTTTTCCAGTTGCATAATGCTCAAAGTCGGAACGCTTTGTGTCAAATTATTAACGATTTGCGTAGTACACAGAGCAAAACGGGACACTGCCGCACCGTCCCGGGTGAAGCCATCATACATTATGGCATGCTTAAATGTGATGTCGAAGGTCGTGTTGGAAGGGAAAATGTGAGGGAGGCTAGGCAGAAGGTGGGAAAGAATAGTAATTTTAGACGGCTTGAAGAGGTGGTAATGATGCGGAGTTGGTGAACGGAAGAGCTTAATTCGAAAGTTATTTTTTTTGTTCTGAAGTTCTTCAGAAGTGCTTATTTCCTGGGGGAGGGCAGGACGTAATGTGTAATGGCTTTCAGAATCCATCCAGAACCCGCCTGTAATTGGTTGAATGCCGATTATCAAAATTTCGCGCCTAATTCCCATAAAAGCTGACGACCTCACGCGTA
Source organism: Calopteryx splendens (assembly GCA_002093875.1). Taxonomy (NCBI): domain Eukaryota; kingdom Metazoa; phylum Arthropoda; class Insecta; order Odonata; family Calopterygidae; genus Calopteryx; species Calopteryx splendens. Next base: position 121,123 of record LYUA01000387.1, read on the forward strand.
TTTTTCCTCGACAACTTGACTTTCGATGCGGCGGGATCGCGTTATCCACGGCCCCGGCCTTTGGCCCTCGGCGTTTGGTCGGAACGAAGGATTGTGTGAAAGCAGCGGCGCATAATCAAGCGTGGGTCTGGGAAATAGTTTGACGGGGAATTTTTCCTTCATCCTCCCGCGTTTTTTATTCAGCGAACATAAGTAATATGCTCCCAGTTGTTAATTCCCAGGCCGACGCCCACGCACTCTCCTGGCCCGTACCTGAAGCTCACCCTACTTCATAGTGAAACACAATGGCCGTCTATTTTCATCTGCACTACGTGACCCACACCCGGACTGCCTCTAGGAACCCTTCGTAAGAGTGACCACGTTATTAATGAACCGCCAAATAGGTCGATCCGTGTAGAATCCATCAACATTAGTAGCAGTCCGGTTAGAAGCAGGGCTTTGATGAACACATCAGGACATTAGTAGAACGTATCTACAGCCAAAGGAAAAAGTAAAGCTTTGCTCTTCCTTACCTTCAGCTTTATATTTCTGTGCGATTGACGGGTCTCTGCCCCGGGAGTAAAATCACTGTATACCTACTCTTGAGTGCGTAGGTGCGCGAAACTTGCAAGGCTTACTCCCCATCACACACCCCAATGGGAGAGTTGCTAATATTTAACCGCCTAGGCAACTCATCCCTCCTTTTAGCCTAATTTGGTATCGAATTCCGCTTCTCCACCACTCCGTGCCCCCAAATAGTGTGGACGGCATTGGGGTTATTCTTTAAACATTAAAACAATAACACGATATTGGAGCTCTCTTAGAAATACAGATCCACAAACTACCTTTAACATTACCCTAAATAGATACCTTAACCTATTTCATTTCACTAAACCATTCCTCAGCTCCACCTACTTCTTAACTCCCTCCCTGCAGTCCAAAATGCCTCTTCCTTTCCTCCTTCCACCTCCTTACCAAAACGTTTCCCTTCAACAACTGTTTTCCTATTCCTTCATCGCCTCTCAAATTTTCCTCCTTCCACTTCATCTGCCTTCTTTGAATCTCTACCAGCAATTTTCTCTCTTCCCTTTTGATAACCAGCACTTTTTAGTGTAGATTTTGGGCCTAAAATTGTTCTACATGGCATCAGACGCGAAATAGAGCGCTCCTGAGGATATTCGCAGTTTGGAGCTTTTATAGTCTTAACCTGCAACATGCGATGCAAGCAAACTCTGAAACAGGATGTGTTATAACATCAGGCTTTATATTTTAGTTGAGGAAAAATGGACGTCTTCAATATAGGAATCACAGGTGGCAGATTTTTCTCGGTTACAATTGTTGGAGTAATCAAACTTGGTCGTGGTGTGATCACGAATCGTGCGAGGGAAGGAAGATTTTCCATTTCCATCCATTCCATTTTTCCATTTTCCCGTCTTCTTCTTCTTTTTCCTTTCGAGCACTAGGCCGTGCCTGCTGTAACTCTTACTTATTGTCATCTCCATTTTTTTCTCAGCGTCCCGATTGATCTTCTTCCATGAGGCCGATACCTATACGTTATTTTTGACATTCTTAGCTCATCCATCTAGAGCAAGTATTCTTTCCAATTATTTATGTACTCTTTTATTATCTCCTTTGAGATATCTATTTGTGATTATTCTCCTATCTCTGCATTTCTTTTACTATCGTTTTATGTGTGTACATAATTTTCGTAACATTTTCATTTCTGAATGTTGTGCCCTTTTTTATTAGATGCTGCTTTGGTCCATGTTTCTCCACTACTCATCATACAGGGAATAGCTATTACTCAATATGTATAAGCTTTTCTAACATTTCCATTCTTTGCTTGTTTTTTTTCAATGTTCTTTGTATTCTGCCGTTTATGTGATTAGACCTCCTTTTTCTTGTTATTGATCTCCTTACTGAATGATAAAGAGTTGACTCTTTTCCTTGTAACAAGTGCTGAAATCCGTGAAATCTTCTAGTTTCCACCGTGGAAATGAAATTCTTTCCTGACGCTTTCTTTTTCCTGGTAAGCCTCCAACACTTACTTTTGCTTCGTTATTTTTTTGACAGAATTTAGCAAGTTCACGAGCCCCCCATATTTGTTAAAACCACATCCGCTTCGTCCAAAACCTCGATCTGGTGGGTTCTCCCGCAAGTCTCCTCCGTCACACGGGGAAGCTGGAAGCTTTTTCGTCCTCCCCCGAGAAAAAAGCCAAGCACTCACGGCTCTCGCCGGCCGCGAAAGCGTGGGAGGGGCCGCGGCCGGGACGGGCGGGCGGACGCCGCCGCGTCGAATTAATTTACGACCGCGGCGGGAGTGGCGGAGTTTTTGTTTGGGAATGGGGTGGGGTGGGGCGGGTCGGCGGATGGACTGTGAAGCAAGGGGAGTCACTCCGGGCGATGTCGGCAACAAATATTACGCATTGCGCATCGCACAGTCGTCCTCTTGTTTGCCCTACATTAATTCCTTCCCTGTACTTAATTTTGCACACGTCACGAAAATAGTCCGTTCAAACCATTTCCCATTCGAAGGGCGTCGCCATAATTTTATTCAACCAAACGCGAGAATTTAAAAATATTCAAAACACGGCTATATTTTAAACTTTGGTGAAGATAGGCATATGTATATGCGACAAAATAGGGCTTTTTACTTTGCTCGTGTGTAGTACAGAGGAAACATTTTTCAGCAATCCATCACCACTCAGCACTCCCTCCATCCACTTTTCCTGCCTTCTATGGATTTCTCCTCTCCTACCATTCCCTAAACTTCTTCGTTCGGTTTCCTCTCCGTCCATTTCACCTTTTCAATCCTTCTCCACACCCACATCTAAAAAGCCTCCAACGTACGCTTTTCGTCATGCCTCTACGACCAGGTTTCCGAGTCATACAAAACTACACTCCATTTCAACGTCTTTACTAGTCTCTTCTTTAAATTCTTGGCTAAGGTCTTAGTCGTCAATTCTTACTCTTTGTGACATTGCCTACCAGTATCAGGCAGGGATAGAATTATTCTCCCGTGACAGCATTGAACTCGAATGATTTGTTAGTATCCAATACTGTGAGTACGTTTGAGTGGACAGGTATTAAATGGCACTTTTCCTACGATCGATAGCAGATAAGAATAATTGCCAATAGCAGCGCACAGGAAACAGTACATTATGTTCAGTGGCCAAGCCAAGGCCAAGTAAAAATGTTTTTTTTTCATTAAAATCCCTACTATTATCCTCCCGCATGCGTGGAGTAGTATTTAATCCTATATCTTACAGCGTATTAAACCCTCAGTCAGTGACGTGTGGTCTGAGAGACCAGCACGATATTAATATTGTAAAAATATTATGGACCTCCTTTCTAAGATATGTGATATATAGTTTACCTTCTAAAATGGACTTGCGAAATCAAAATTCACTTTACTTTTTCTGAAAAATCGTATATTTCGGTAAAATTAAATATAAATATATGCAGCGGTCCTTGAGACCTCACGTCACTGATTCAGCCAAATGAATATTGTGTAGTTTCTATTGCACAAATATTGTAATTATAAGGAATTGTTAGACGTAATTAAAAATAATAGAAATTTTTTCATAAATTTCTATGGTTTTCATTGAAAACAAGTTCCTGAATCTAGGGTAAATACTAGTTTATTACATTTAGGATTTTTTGTGCTACCGTAACAATTAATTAAATGTTAAGAAAATCGCCGCTATAACGCATAATAAGTATAAATAAAAATTAATATTCCGAAAAACATATTTTCCGGGCAATAAAAATTATTATAGAATGGCGATTTCCTAGACCGCACGCCAACGAATTTTTAAAAAGACCACAGTAATGAACCCGAAGGTCGGTTTGGTAGGTGAGGGTAGTGTGAGGGAACCTGTGATTTCCCAGGATGGCCTGGTACCCGAAAAATAGCACCCATCTTGGGTGAAGCTTAGGGTGTCAAGAGGCGTCACCCGGAATCGAAACCGGGCCCTCCGGTTAGTAACGCATCACTCTACTCACTGAACTACGACGTCCTACATCACCGATAGCGTTACTAACGTTTCAGGTCACCGGTAAGGGTAAAGGCTGTTTGTAAAATCTATTTCCATCTCTTGAATTTTATAACTTCTCCGTTTGCCACTATCATTTAAATTTCGTATAATGTTCACTATGCAGGCCCAGTGTGGAATCACCCCCTGTCATACACCCCAATGGTGACTTAGAAGATAAGATGTAGAAGTCGTGCGATCAGTTTTCGTGCTTCTAATGCCTCCCACCCATAGCCTTTAAATAATTGTGCGAAGCGTTCCATTCCTTCATAACATTTTTTAACGGAGTGGACTGAATAACACCTCTACTTAACTTTTTAGTTATATATTTCCCCACCATTCGTTTGATGAGACCTAATTTCTTTAACGCAGCTCCGCAGATTTTTCTAAAGTGTTAGTTCTTTTGACAGTGAGGCTTCGCAGTATCTTACCTCCCCCCTATGCTTTATGTCTATCTCTCCGACTCTATTGGTGTAAATGCGCACGAATTTCTTTTTCCAGCAATGCATTACAGCTCATTTTTTATAGATTTAACTGGAGTCCTTACTCTTTACAACAAGCACTAATATTGTAGAGATATGCGAGAAAGAGTCTCGCAAACCATTTCATTTCTTAAATATCGATAGATGACCGAATCGTCCGCGAATTATCTTACGCCTAACTACCTTTCCTTAACTTTTTCACTCAAGTATTTCCCCGGTACACGTTTTGAGGTATAAGTGGGTACCTAAGTGCCCACGTCTTCATTTCCTTCACTACATACCGACCTCTGGGTTTACGCCAAATTGGCCGAGAGGCGATGGACCCGACTCTCGCACTCACTATCCTATTCATAGGCGTAGCCAGACTTTGATTAATCGGGAGCGAAAGGTGTTTTAGCTGTCGCTAATGGCCCTCAGTTGTTCACTGGGATCATTGAGACAGTATATTTATGGTCCCTGATTTCTCGTGTCACCATCCACTGCCATTTTCTCCCCTTTTCCTGTCACTTAAGACCATGTTCTGTATGAAAATCTTAATATTTACGGTTGCTCCAATGACGGCGCCATGAGATTAATGGGGGGATGAAGCTCTCCCCCCTCCCCCTACATCTCCCGTGGCTTCGTCTGCGATCAAGGGGTTTCGTATGACAAATTTAAGGGATCTACTGTTTTTTATTCTTAAATTTCCACATCAAAATTAACAGCGAAGAATTATTTTGGTTCCTCAGGAGTGGGGTGGGGGGGGGGTTTGAAAGATACGGTTCGAAATACGACAAGGACATGCTGAATCCAAAGAGATGAAAAATGTTTAATTCCCCATAAGTGTGCCTAGCATAGGAGAAGAAGGCTGAAAGAAAAATTCTTTAATAAATAACGCGGTATCACTTGAAAGTATTCTTCCATTCATGTCATATTCATTTTACGAGTCGTCATTCAATCAAATACTCATTTTGCATGTTGACTTGCACTTGCCTTGATGTCACATCTGATTGCTGTTTAAGAGTGACTGATCCATGGCAAAGTTTAGTTACTTTCAGGAAGGAGTATAATGCTCCAGTGAGCTTACAAAAAATTTCCTCAGCATTTATTTTGCATTCACCCAAGCATTAGGATTATAACAAGCGTATGTAATGAGTGATATGTCATTTCAATGACGGTCATTTTTGTATCTACATCGCCTTCTTTAAGATTTTGTTCGAAATCCAAGAAATTCCTGAATAGTATGCTATAAATAAATTATATGCCTTACACTACGTACGTGAACGATATATTGTGACCTTATTTGTATATATTTGTTCGCATAGGATTGGGATTTTTAATATGTGACAAAGGTACTTCGAAAACCGCGAAATGTCGTTATTTTAAAATTCCTTGGTATTATCTAAGGATATCAGAATTTCCGATTTTATAATAATTATATAAAAATATTTATCAATGATACAATAGAATGTTTTTACCAATATTCAATCCACGAATTTTACCGATCCCTGATATTCTCTTCTCATGTGCAGACGATCCGGTGCTGTCTAACCAAAAGCAATATGCTGTTCCTATAGGATTCGTTTGGATTGGAATGCTTCATTTCCTGTAACTTACTTGCAGAGAGAAATAGTCAATAATGCGATTGGTAAACTGAGAAGCAACAAAAAATAATATCTAATTTAATTTTTGGAAAATTGTAAAAATTAAAACGAATTTGAAATGTTTTATTCCTTTATTCAAGTTAACGGACAAAATTATCTATATAAGGGGAAATATTACCTCTATCTATATATATCTGCTAGAACTGTGCTGTGACGTTCTAGGTAAAATTATTTCGACAGGTCGCAACATTGTGAATCACGAACCGCAAAAATGCATAAAAGTGGTACCGAGATGTCAAGCGAAGTGCATGGCTTTAATATAAATTTAATCAATCGATCCTGAAAATGAAAAAAATTTAATAATACACCTATTATTTACGCCATACTACACCCGCTTACCTCAAATTGGGACAGAATCTTATTCAACGCTCCCCGAGTCTCCCACTTGGCAAAAAAGAGAAGCACTCTAGAAAAAAAACATTACTTTGGGTATCATATTATGTTGCTGAAGTTCGTAATATAAAGGTTAGGAAGGTGGGGAAGATGGATGAAGATGATAGGCTTTTTGGACGGCATGAAATCTGGTAGGAGGCATGAAGAAATGAAGAAGAAAATAATGTACGGCAAGGAATAATTTAGGCCGGGGAAGCCCACGCTAAATATCGTCGTTGCTGTTGGTGGCTGTCCAAAATCCACCTCACTTATGACTTGCTACGATGATGGTCATTAAATGCATTCAGGCAACAGATTTCAGTGAGAGACGGACATTTCTTGATGGAATGGTTTCAAGTTCACGAAAATAGCGTCGTCTTGTGCCCGGAAGGACCTGGGGGAGCCAAGCGTGCTTCTTATGGAACAAATATATACCTAACCCTCGGAATGAGAACCAGAAACGCCGGACCCGGAAATGGGCAATTGACCGAACAGAATTCCGAGAATTCCCTGCATACTTGAGATGAAAGGAGCTGCTTATTCGTTTCGAGCATCGAAGTGCGCCTTATCTCCCGAATCTCATTATCGTCTTTGGTTGTAAACCGTCTCTATTAGTGATATTTAAGGTAGTAACCGCCTAATCTGTGCCGATGCTTAATAAACCTTGCTCTAAAGTAAATTCGATTCGCTTATATTCAGCCTGTACATTTATTGTTTACACGTTTTCAATTGATGGCTTTGTTAACGATTTTTTATCTCTTATAGACATAAAATACCATTATGGTGTGAAAAATTTTGAGGGAAACTGTCATCGAATGCCTAATGTGAAATTTTAGTATCCAGCTGGATAGCTCCAGCTGGTAGTGTCCGGATACTGACCGGAGCGTTCCTGGTTCAAATTCCATATGATGCCTTTGGGCAACAGCATCAGAAATCTTAGCGATTCCATTTTGATTGGTCACTATAACTTCGTGCGAAATCGAATGGTGGCACGAGAAAAGTAACAACCCCCCTTCCCTGAATGCATGAATTTTATATCCCTTTAGGCTAGTTCGGGATGGGCTCTCTACCCTATACTCACCTATCAAAACCAATCTTCTGGTTGATAGCTGTGATGGTGCTGATGATTTTAAATATTTTACCAAATGAATGAGCACTTGTATGCAAATAATTCACGCCATTTTAGGTGACATGAAGTTCTCCCATTCTTGACTATTACTCACGTACAGGTACAATTACGGAGCGGCGACTCTGACTGGAAAACCTGAGAAACGGAAAACATTTGCGAATCAATAAACAAATTCGACAACGACAATGACGGCAACAAGATACCTTATTCAAGGTGACCGCTAATGACGCTTTTTTATTAGCATTCCAATGCGTACATGGCGTGGACCATCGTTCTGCTAGTGCGATTCAAAATGGAAACCATTTTTAGCAGCGATATTAGTTCTCTAATTCCACGTCGTGCCATCTAACCAGACTCCGGAACGTGCAGCAAAGGGTGTTGGGATAGTGTCCTTTATCAGCCAAATGAGGGCAAATGGATATCTTCATTATAGAACGGCTGGAGGTAGGTTTTTTGTAACAATTGTTGGCGAGTTTAAAACTTGGTCACGCTATGACCCTATGGAATGCTAAGCATGGCACGAATCGTGCTACGGAAGGAAGAGTGTTGAAATGCGTCGTTGTTGTACAAGCATTGTCTACTTTCTTATTCCTGCTGTATAAACATCCAAATATATTTATGAACGCGGCAGCAACTAGAAAACGATGAAGCCATTCCCACCTCCCGCGGAATCATTCTTAGCTGTGTTTTAATATGGTATTTCAATCGGTGTTGACCGTTGGTGTCAGAGGTTGATTCAAGCATCCTGAATACAAGTCTGCTACTCATTAAGTGGTAAATGATTCCATACGTTTTTAATAAATCAATATTACCATTTAGACGTTTCTCATTTATTCCGGTTGATTTTTTTCCTCATATACTCCTTTTCTGGCCTGATATTCTCCCAAATCGGTGATATTTCTGAAAACAAAAGCCGCAGTAATCAACCCTATGGTTGCAACCTCACCAGTTGCCAAAGAAATTACTATTACTAGCCACTCCCATTATTTTCATCGTCCACTTCGTTATTCTCTTCGTAATCATCGGTGACAACCACATCTTCATCCTCTGCATGCTCTCTCTTCTCCTTCTCGTCTTCCCTGGGTCCATGTGTGTGTGGTTCTTTAAGGAGCTGCCTCACTTCCAAAGGCATGGGAAATGCTAAGAACAAATGTCCGAAATAAAAGGATCAAAGGTTTCTCCAGAAGTAGACGCAAAACATCGCGCATTGTGTGCTTTCTTGAACCACGTCCCCGTTTCCAATAAATGCAACCATACAAGTCGCCGGGAAGGCGTGTGGCAGGGGGTGTTAGGTCAGCATGTATTATTTTTTTATGGTAATCTACCGGTTGAGGTAGGTTACTGGCACACTCCTAAAATAATCCCTTCTTCATTTCCGCATACTTTCTGCCACCCTTAATTCCATCCGTCATGCCTAATTTCAGCCGTTACTGGCATTTATTATTATTGGCATTAACATTTCACTTCTTTTCACATTTGGCATGTTCAAATTACCGTGCGTGTTTCTTACTGGTCTAGGCGCGAGCTATGCGTGGGATTAACGATTCCTTGCATCTAACCGTTCGGCAGTCAGTCCATCTCATCTTCCCGTCGTAGTCTCGTCCACAAATACATATAATGCGGAGGTAAAATGACTCCTGCTAATTCCGTGTTAAACTCGAATGATTCTTATCTTTCTAAAAGTTTAAGTCGTGCATGCAATCTTCGTGCTTCCAGTGGCGCCCAACCAAGGCTACCCAACAACGATGTGACGATCTCAGTTCGTTCATACCGATTCTTCACGAGACGGGCAGCTTTCGTCTGTTTAATTCCAAGATTAGTTCCCTCTGCGCGGGATGCCAAATGCTCAAAACGAGCTCAAGGAGTACCGATGTAATGAAAGTATTGAAGCGGGAGGACGGGCGCTCCCGGGATGACCCCCTTGGCGAAGCTGGTAGGTGCCGGTGGATCCCTCCTCCTAACATACCCTCCGCAACCCCCGAGAGACCTTCCCTCACCCTTCGCACCTCACTCCGGCGCATCGCGTCCTCCCCCCGCCCACCCACAACCAACCCCCTTCCTCCCTCCCACTGGGGTTGCACGGCGGGATGGCGATGGACCACGCGGAATGCGGGGCGGGGAGTTTGGAATGGGGAAGGGGGGACATCGGAGGGGGGGGAG
>LYUA01000387.1:159235-169807 GCA_002093875.1 Calopteryx splendens
AGCTTAACTGGCTAAAGCACTCGGCCGGAAATAGAGGGATCCGGGTTCGAGCCCCGGTTCAGGCGAATGATTTTGTCATTGTGAATTTTACGCTTTTTACGTCAGTTCCGGAGTCCGGAGGATCCTTGTCTCAATTGTTTGGTCAAAGTAAGTGGGGTTTTCAGAGCCCATTGTTAATGAGCAAGAAATATTCTTCTATATATTTGCACTGACCAAAACTATTTTAATTTCGATGGTTCGTATTATGTTCAAACTCAGGGTCTAGCCATGGCTTCTCCATTACTTCTCTCTTAGCCGATGTTTATGGACAAACTAAAACATAAACGTTTTGATTCGAAACATCCCCTTTTAAAGATCATCTTTCATTAAATCTATATAATGCCCCGCAAGCCGCAGCAGGAGTGTATGGCAGGGGGTGTCGGGACACCAGCGGTGAATAAAAAGGAAAGAGAACGGTGGTCTTTAAAGAGGGGTGTGGATGTACTTGTTAAGTGCATTGTTTTGGTTTTTAGATGACGTCATATTACTGTGGGTGAGTAGTAATAGACAACTCGACCAGATTTGAACCTTATTCCATTCATTCGTCAATTTTTTTGCGGTCGAAGTCGATCTTAAATTTAAGCAAGCTTAAATTTTTAGATTTGACCATTTCTATCATTGAACAAAAACGTAGCTTTGCAACCTTTCATAAAAAACGTGTTTAATTTTATGAAAATCACCGATGAGTCTGACCATTATCATTCCTATGAATAAGCTTCCTTCCATTCAATGCTGCATTACCTCACGACTACCTTTACTTTATCTGAGGAAGAATTTTCAAATGAGTTCGATCGATGCATTCATCTAATAGACATGTGGTAGAAGTTACCTTGTGTCGGGAATTTATTTTATAAATTGTGCAAATTACTTCCAAAGGAAACATTCTTTTATTGACTATTGGTAACTTATTTCTATTTATTCTAAGGATAGTTTTAATATTATGAACAAAAGTGATGTGTTTTTGTTTAAGTGTGAATCTTGGTTGTAAATGTACAGAAGTAAATTTATTACTCTTTTGTCAGAACACCGAAAATGTATTCAGAATGTTGACAGTCTTTTTTTGCCGAATATATGTTTGCATTAACTCCTTTTCCTTTGATTTTATTCCTTCTTTTGTGCACTTTTGTGACCAAGGCACAAAGCTGGGATTTTTTATAGTATTTGTAAATTTTGGCGCTCGTGAAATATTATGATAGCGGAGTTGTAAATGATAATGTAATGTTTCCAAAACAGCCCTCATTAATTTATATCGTCCATGTGCTCCTCTAATCAATTTCCTCCCCGTCCCCTTGTTTATGACTTTTTTCATCCAATATGCTTATAAACGTTATGTTGGAGAGTAGTTAGCGAGTCTTTTTACTTTTCGACCAACGCTTCATATACTATAAGAGGTATTACATAACGTGGTCGAGAAAGCCAGAAGTTTTATATTTTAATCACCGACCGTGCTTTCAACATTCGTGTGTCTTTCTGAAGGCGTTGTGCGTAGTTATATCATGGTGCATAACGCAAAGACTTACTCTGTTTTTCCCTATATCATTTACTTCTTCAGTTCTTCAGACATCCTACTTCCCTTCTTTTCGTCCAAAAAAACTAAACTCACCCTTCCTCTACCCCCCTTACCCCCATATTCTCCCTTCTATCACGGTCTTAAAACTTCCTTAAAACCTCAAAGTTATTTACTCCGCCTTTGGATTTCACCCTGCAACTTCCTGTCTTCTCCCACGACATTTAAAGATCCGAGTTCCTCTCTGTCCAGCTTATTTTCTCCAATCTTCTCCATGCCCAAATCTCAAGAGGTCTCTAATCTGCCCCAATCTTCATGCCTCAAAGACTATATTACGAATCCATATACCGCTACTCTCCATATCACGGACTTAAATTGTTTTATTTATCTCTCTATTTAGCGCTCCCGATATGAATCCCTTTCCTCTTGCAAATGCTTCATAATGGCAGAGAAATTCTTTCCCTTATGTCCCCACTACATTTTCCATTTTACTCCAAAATACTCCCTATATTTGTGAATGGTTCAAGTTCTCTAGTTTAATCCACCCTACTTCTCCTACTTAGTCTTCCCACCAATTGAGAATCTCGTTACTTTGGTACTACTGTGATTAACCTTCATTCAGAATTTCTCGCATTGATCCTGTAAAAGCAGTCAACAATAATTGTAATCCCTTTTGCTGTCTGATTGACTACCGCCTCATCACCTGCAAACGTAACCGACTTAATCCCCTCATGGAATCGGGCTTTATGATTTTGGAGTAATATTTCGAAGTCTCCCACGCTTGTCGTTGTCCCATTCCCCTTTTAACTTCCCTTAACCAATCGGAACAACTAATTGGTCATTCGTGCATCTCCTTCTCAGGATACTTCCGAGGATGGCGTGGCGAAAGGTCGGGACAGGGAGGAATCCGGTGGCGGGGGAGAGGAGGACGAGGAGGGCCCCTGGCCGTGGGCCCTAGGCGAGGGTGGCGCCGGAGACCCGCTGTGCCCCTCCCTGAAGCCCCGCCCCCGCCCCACCAAGGCCCTCTGCGACGCCAAGCCCTGCCTCGCCCACGACCGGTGCCCCCCGCCCCCGGAGGGCGACGAGGAGGCCGCGGCGGACGGGGCCGAGAAGGAGAGCGCCTGCTGCTACAACGGGTGCATCTACACGTGCATGAGGAGGATGCCGTCGCCGCCAGGTAGGTGGCAGCGCACTCGGGTGCCCTCACCCCGACACACATCGTTTTGCGTTTGGTTCATCGATGGAGGTGCGAATGAGATATCGAACGATCTTGGAGTTTTCTCCTCCCACATCGATTGCGGTTTAATTTTCTTTTAATTAGGAGTTGATGCGTAGTCGATCAGTTTTAATCGTGCATTAGTTGCCCTTGAATGTTGGGAATTTAAAAAGCATTCAGTTGGACCCTTCTTCTTCGCCCCTATGCTAAAGTTCAAATATTTCAGCAACCGAGCTCCGCGTGCTTTCGCGATGGTTTAATAGTCTCCGTTCGTTTGAGGTGGGGAGGTACCCAAGGATGAGGGAGCTCTTAAGTAGACGTTACCAAGTGCACTGCCCCTTAGAGAGGGAGGGAAAGGAAGCGATAGGCATAAAATTCCATGTGCATCCCGTTCGGGTGCAAGGGTCTTCAGTCAGACAATGCACCGTCATGACTCACCCAGAAACTATTCATGCACTCAGCACACAGGAACAAGAAGTAGACAAGACTGAGGTTTCAAAGCAATTGAAATTTTCCTAGGCTACGCTCCACCCACTAATTATTCCCTTTCTACTTTTTGTTATTTTTTTCGTCAAGCATACTCGATAAATAACAACAAGCAATGCGGTTCATGAATACAAATTTGAACCAACGTAAGTATCATTATTCATCCTAGCTACTTTATTACCCGCTTTCTTTATTTCTCCGTAGATTTCATAGTTCTCCCTCAAATGAGTTCAGAAAGTTGAGTAAACTGCTAATTTTAGGTTACAAAGAGGTTAATTATAGCACTGCGGTTTCTACATGTTTACAGTTGTAACAAATGAAAAATTCTGGATGTAATGACAGCAGGGAATAACTTTAAAGCGATGTATATTATATAACCATGCTCACAAACGTGGGAATAAATTGTCGAAATCCAGCGGCAATTATCATTTTGTCGACCCCAGTAATCACATGCCGTCGAGATTCCTCCCCCTTTTTCTCCGAGTTGCAAAGACATTTGAATCTCACTGTAACACTGAACAAAATCTGCGGTTGATGTCAATCATGACCAACCCACAGTACGTGAGACTGGCAATGACTTAGTAAGCTTCGATCATTATTGACCAATAAGAGCTGTTCAATTGCCTACAATACTGATCTCAACGCTCAATTTTTCACGAGAACCGGATTCGATCGTTCACTGGTGGTCACCTCAAACGCAAGCAGGTGTCCGAACATCCTGCAGCATATGCAACCACATCGCACACTGCACGTGGCCAGTGAACGCGGTCGCAGTCGCGCAGGATATATTTTATTAAACCGTCGCGAGTGGAGGGCGTCAGATGTGCGATCTCGCGGATGTCGCACTAAAAAAAGTTGGCTTCCCCTTCATTCGGAGCGTATCCGAAGTTTATGCTAAGTGAGTCCGACCCCCCGCGTATTCTTTCATACTTGATTACTACATCACGGGGGGTGGTAGCCCAGTGGTTAGAGCGCTGTACTGCTGACCGGAGGGCCGGGGTTCGATTCTCGTTGATGATCTTGGCACTCTCACCTTCACCCAAGTTGTGTACCATTTTTCGGGAACCAGGTCGTCCTGGGAAATCACAGGAGATACAGGGAAAGGAAAAGGCCACCCTACCTCTATGTGTGAATTTCACGTACCGTTTGGCTTAGTACCGGGTGATCTCTAACCTCACCTACCAAACCGACCTTTCGGGTAGATTAGTGTGATTTTTTTACTGTATCACACATCATATTACTTATCATTCATACCGTCACACCTCTGCAACGAGAACCTTCAGACTTCTTCAATGAGTAATGTGCGCTGACGTAATGTTGCCGATGTTAATTTTTCGACGCTTAAATGAGTTTATGTGAAACATAGTGCGGGGAGAGTGTTCGCGAGATTCGGGTGGAATTAATTTTGTCAATGGAAGTTGTGACCAAAACGCTAGGAACCAGGGTAAACGCTCAGCTAAGAATCGCTTGGTGTCGGCAAGCGTCCCAATTTGGGTAATTTTAGTCAAGTATCTCGTGAAACGTTAGAGTAATTAGAAAATGTGACTCTTGAAATGTGCTCTATGTTCGCGATTCTTCAGAAATTATATCCCTTCTGAATATTCCGTAAGAGCGAAATATGCGTATATTTGAACTTTTTTTTAAATTCTATGTTTTGAAACCCCTAGTAGGTACATAAAAATGGCCCATCAATTTTCTTGTTTCTTACTTTTATTATGAAATTTTGTCCCATATGTTACACATATTCTTTCTTTTTGTCGTTTTTACCCTTTTGGGGCACTAAGTATTTCATTTTAGGTTCATGACCACATTTATGTTTATTTTTTAATAATGTAACATTTTATGCTTAATAGTTTATTAATAAATTATTTGAAACTTTATTTAGTGCGTAAAATATGAAAAAAATCCTCATGCCCTTTCAACGTGGAAAGGTATGTTTTCCCAATTGCTAATGAAGCATACCTTACGTAATATTTTCCTCGGAGTGAAACAGGCGTTTGAGAACTAACAGCCAGAACGAAACTGAGTGACCACTCCAAATACCGTGCTCAATTCATCTACCCAACACCCAGGCGTCATTCCTAAGTAACTGCGATACATCTTTTCCAGAATATTTACATACTCCACACCTATTAGGGAACTATTCCATAACTGGAAACCTTTCAAAGCCAATAATTAGTTAAGCCATTCAATAGGTAATGGTTGAATCACTCACTCTCTCACTAGTATGTAGATTATGTTTTGATTGATTTTTGTTGATATAGGTTATTAGAGAGTCTTATAAAAAGTGGAAAGTGCGCATCCAATAAACGCATAAATATTTAGACGTAATCAAATGGAATCAAATGGATAACAATTGTTGTCTTGTTCTTGTTGCAGCACCACATTCCCCAAACCTTCATTACCATTTCACATTAAATACGCAAGCAACACCAACAAAAATATGGTTGGATGCAAAATTAATTTTAGAAAATTAAATTACGCACAGGGCAAGGATACAAACACACGAAAGATCCAAAACTGCGGAAATTCCACTCGCCCAAGAAACGTCCGTAACTTAAAATAATTTCTAAACGTAATGATAACAAAAAAATTATAAAAAAATAGTAATGTAATGCGAAATAGCAAATTCTACATAAACAATAAAGTGCTTGGAATAAATCCCCATTTGTGTAATTAAGAAGTTGGCCAAGCAAATTTATCTCTAGCGTTTTTTTAGTCTTCACATTTCCCAAACAACCTTCTTTTCCTATCCCGCAAATTTAAAAATGAAAAAAATTACATTTTTTAGAATGATTGAATACTTTTTTATTACTTTATTTTAGAATGTTTGAAAATAATGAATTTTTGTGTGCATTTAACATATTTAAAGGTAGTCTACCGCTTACGGTAGGTTTTTGATGGACCACCGCAACACGACTAGCATGACCCTAACATGGTTACGACTTGCACAGCAATAGCCCACTCCTCAACTCCGCATAATTTTCCCCTCATTCCGTCCAACGTGCCTAAATTTTCCTCCCTCTGCCTCGTTTACCCAACATTCTCCCCTCTGTCACAGTCTACTACAATCCACTGCCAAAAACGAGATCTACGTCTGATTCAGAGCGGAGGTTGAAATATGCGTGTTTTTCAATCATCTAATGTGTATGGTTTCAAACAAAATTTATCCCAATCACTAGTTGACAGCATCCGTTTTCTTTTTCAGTCTGATTTGGATATTCGCAGCCAGCTAATATCTCATCCCTCTTTCTTTTTCTCCCCGCATGTGCCAGCCTTCGACTGGGTGGAGGAGACGCCGCTTGTCGTCCCGGGTAAGTTCCAGGGGCATCTCTCGTGCCAAGGGGGGGAGGCGAACCCCTTGCACGGGCTTCCTCGCGGTGGCGAGCCGGTGCCTGGCTCTTTAAAAGTCGTCCACGCGGAAGTTCCTTCGCGAGTTCCCGCGAGAGGAGGCGCTCGCGGTGGAGAGGACTCACCCTCGTAGCGAACCGTTGGAAAAATATGAACTTCAAGCGTTTCCCAAAAACGTTCCATAATCTTTCCTTCGTCAGTGTTTGACGGGGAAACGAACGAAGTTTGGGATGCGTTCTTCCTCATCACGATCCATAAATCGTTCGCCTGACTTCGAATTAACAATTTCGATGAAGCAGTGATCCTGAAACGGAACGCACCCTGCATTACGAGACATTACGATCAAAATGCAGAGCCTTAGAACCGTTCCGCTCCCATGAGGCATTCGGAACGAGCATAGTAATGCATGCATCCGGAATGGCATTGCCGCAGGTGCAGAAATGCCGTGCCTCGCCGAAGACCTGCGTGAAAGAATAGATTATCCTGAATGACAATGATACTTGAAACGTCTTTGGGACTGCTTAAGTTATTTAGCATTTTTTTCGAAATAGACGAGTAATGAATGGTATCGAATGATCAATAATGTGAATAATTATAAATGTCGACCGAATTCGGTAGATATGGGGAAATTGAGTTTGTAGTTAACACGGCAGGAGAGTTTGAGTGAGGTATAAATGGATCATGAAAGAATTTGGGTATGATGCACAGTTAATGGGGAAGTATGGAAGGAGTGTGCTACGGGTTTTGGTCATGCTGAGAGAATTGATAAGATTTGAATCACATATCAGACGCATGAGGAGAGAGTAGATGCTTTGAAGGAAAGGGTTAGACGGAGGAAGTTATGGGACGTGAGTGTGGACGAAGAGACCCTTAACAAGAGGGATATTAGGGACATCGGGAGCAAAAGAGCATCCACGAAACGATGTAAGAAACTAGTTAATCGGAGAAATTTTCCCAAAATGACTTAAACTCAGGCTTTCGGGCATTTTCGACTTTGACTGCTCTGGAAATGAAACGGAGTGAGTTACTCTTCCGACAAGAATGTGCTCCGCTGAGAATATCTGTTGAAGTAACATTATATGAAAGTATTTTGTCATATTATCTACCATGTTAAACGACAAAGTTGAAAATATATTACTCATCTGGGCGCGCATTCCCGAATTGCAATTGGCCATGGCCATTCAATTGTTTTTCCCGCCTCAAATCCGTTCTGTTTAACGTTGACGCATCAACTTCGTCAATGTGTTACAAACAAACGGGATGGCCAATGTCACGTGGTGGTGCGTCGATGCACTTGACGCGTGAAATGGAACGCACGCATAACGTAACCATATCTGACGTCCCGGTGTATGCAATATATTTCTTACCTATATTTTTTCGTCCTGCGATAGTGTCAGTCTAAACTTAATTTCCATGAATTAACCATCAAATTCACAGGAAGACGTTACTTAAATCCCGATCCTCATCTGAAGAATTTGTGTACGAGGTTTTACTTCATTTCATCCTGGATGTGAGAGGTGACAGTTAGAGATAAGATTAATTTTTAAGGCGTTAATATAGATTGGGCTTTTGTTATATCGGCAGTCTTAATTTACTCAAATATTCACTCGGTTGCCGTGCCCCATCCATGATTGTCAGAATATTTTAAGTTCGTACTGAGTAAATAAAGGACCTGTTACCCTTGCGGATAT
This sequence comes from Calopteryx splendens, assembly GCA_002093875.1. Taxonomy (NCBI): domain Eukaryota; kingdom Metazoa; phylum Arthropoda; class Insecta; order Odonata; family Calopterygidae; genus Calopteryx; species Calopteryx splendens. Next base: position 167,526 of record LYUA01000387.1, read on the forward strand.
AGCGCTCGGATATAGATAGCGGAGGTGTTAGGTAGCCAGCCTTCAGAGAAATTGAGTATTATTAGATCTCCGCATCTTTTCACTTTCGGAAACTTCAAATTGCCGTGCTTGTTTCCTACTTTTGTGATCACGGATGTCGCGAAAGGGAAAAAGAATTCCACACGTCTATATGAACGGTAGTCATTCTCTCTTAACCTCTCGTCGTGATCTCGCCAATCAAGCGTTCAAAGCACACTAGCGCGTGGATATCACCCTCCCCCAGGGCACAGCGACTACCAAAGCCAACCGTCAGACCGTTTATTGCGCTGGTGTCTAAATAAATTCATGACTCGATGGTGGTATTTCGAGACGAATTTTTTAATGGCAGGAAATAATCCCCCCCCCCCGTTTTCGCCTTGAGTAAAGTGGCTCTAACATTCCAGTTTTGATTTCTTCCTCCCTTTGAATTCATTTATCTTTCTTTCCATTTCTAGGAAACGGGAGCCATCAGGTGGAGGAAGACCATGTGAGCAAGGTGCAGTCTCGAACGCCCCCTGAGACGATCGTCTTGGCCGGTGGTTGCATGCTTTCCACCGAAGAGTACAAGAATCTGGAGAAATTTCGCCAAAGCGAACATATCAAAAAGTGGTGAATATCTCAAAGCGACCGCGACACCTGCAAATCTTCGTCCCCCTTAGCCATCCTCCCGGTTCCAACACACGCCTTCCACGACAACGCATCCTTCTATGATTGCTACATTGCTTCAAAACTGGCCTACCTCCCCCAGATTCCCCAATTAGGCTAAAATCGCTAGAACTAGTACGTATATGGTGAAGAATGCAATCCTCCGGGTTTGAACCTAGCTCATTGACAACCCCCACTCATCCTCCTCCCCCTTCTCTTGAAAGCCGCCACTAAACCCCCCACCCCCTTTCCCACTCATCCCCTTCCCTACATTATTGCATGTTTCATTGTTTGTTTGTTTCATTGTTTTGACTCCAGTATTGCACTCCATTCCTGCCGCTGACGCAATACTGGAACGAATTCAATTAAACTTGTGAATACCACATGTGCGTACATTACACATTGAGCTAAAACCATAACAAAGCTAAATGTTTGGCCAATAAGTAATGCGAATAAAAAAATTATGGCTACTTTTTAATGATCATTAGTCGTAAATTGCACATGCACGGAATGCATGCCCATTAATAGGTAGCGTGGTTGTCTAGTGGATATAGCGCTAATGTACTAACCAGAAGGCTCGGGTTCAATTCCGGGTGACGTCTCTGGGCACACTCACTGTCACTCAAACTGTATGATGTTTCGGATGTACCAAATCTGAAAATTTCGACCTTCGGATAATTACTGTGGTTATTTTAATCCATAAATATTTGTTTGTCAATTTGTGTCATATTTTATTCTTCTATGTGGCACTTGCTGTTCATGCGGCTAATCTTTCTCGCTGATCCTATCACTCCTTCAGTTACTGCAGTAGCGGTGATGTACTGTGTGAGGTGGACCGAGGGAAGACGTGACCGTCAGGCCAGGGGTAAACGATGACCTCCCGACGGTGAACGGCGGCGGATGAAGATCCCGCCATACGGCTTGGAATCTCTCCACGAGGCGCTAAGTCCTGATATCTCCTGTCGAGCCTCTGCCTAAGGAGGAACGAGTCGGAAGGGTTTACGGAAGTAAAAGTCGGAAGTCAGTTTACATCCAGACAAGCAAATCCTTGTCCTTTTTTTTACCTTTCTCACAAATGTGTCGCGTTTTGTAAAAAGAAAATCTGTATTTATTTTTTCTATCTTTGATGTAATAAAGTAATTTCTACATGCTTTCTACACACTTTTTCCGTTGTACATCGCTTCCCGCACGTCTAAAATTCGAGGGAATGCCTTCCATACGACCTTCCCCTATGGCTAACAACTTCATAGGCTGATTTACAGCACGTTTCCTTTCACTTTTTCGATACTCTTCAATTCCCAGTACGAAGTAGAGTTCATATCTTCCATGATTTGTTTCAGATATGTGTACAAAATTATTCCTTTCCCCGTGAGTCTTTCCTTCTACTCTTGAATTAATTACTTTATTCATCAGTCCATTCTTCTTTCTGATCACTTTTACAAGCTTATTGTATTACTCTCCAATACTTCGAAATGGTTCCCCATTCGTCAACTTTTCTCTCCACTTTATTTTCATCATTCTTCCAAAATACCAAGCTTTTTACTTTCCATATAGTTAAACCATAGAGTGTACATGCATATATATATATATATATATATATATATATATATATATATATA
>LYUA01000387.1:188682-201810 GCA_002093875.1 Calopteryx splendens
TGCATGCTCCATTGGGATGGTGGGTGCTGACCCTTTTACCCTGAGCACCATATATAAATGCAACCCATCCCTTGGAGAGTGGCTAGTCCAGTGGCTCTCTGTCCAATCGGATCAACCCTGTTAAGTGTCATGTTACCCTGTGTCAGACGATGGGCTGACCACCAAGACCAGACTCCACCTGGCCCAGACTACTGCCCATCGGTAGACTTAAATAGTCAAGCAAGTGTTTGTAATTGTTTTTATGTATCTTGTAGGCTACCCGATTGTACGTCATGTGTTGTATCAGGAATCCTTTTAATACATGTTAGAAACAACCATGGCTTCCCACTTATTCAATCCGACTCTCCTATGTCATTATGACACAGGCAACAATATGACTAGTGAAGTATTAAGTCCAACATCCAATGAGAAACGTTTCGCAGGGTGGAAGAATAACAAGAAAATTTCTGATATTAAAATGATTATAGTACATACTTTTATGTTTTACTTTAACGATGTTTTTCATATACTGTGCAAAGACAATTAATGCTATACCAAGTATGGGATTGTAAAATATCAATTATGGTAAGGCATACATTTTAGTTCGATACTCCATTCAAAAATGTACGCTACTTACCTTCAAGATACTTGCAGAAAGTCTGGACACATGAAGTGATCTCAGATAATCTTGAGTTAAGGTCTGCATTCCAGAAAATATTTACTTCTTCTTGAAGTTGCAAGTTCATTTCTCCAAATGGATGGTAAGACTCCCCATTCATTTTTTTAATATTCAGCCAATATCCCTACCAATATTAAAGCATTTATTAAGGTTAATTAATTGAGGTAAATAAAAATATTAAAAATTATGGTATTCACAAATTTCTTGTATTTTTCTATATTGAATTATTTAATATTCAATCTCTATTCACAGATCCCATGTTTATGATTCTGTAACCACTACAAAAGTCTCTCCCTGCAGGTTGCTTTTCAATCCCACAATATATTATCCACCATTCTATAGGTCTTAAATTGATCTAAGATTACAGCATTCTTCCTAAATTTTTCAATACCACTGATTGCTGTTTTCTATCAGGTAGTCCCTGGCTAGAGTTTTAAATTGGGGACTCAGAATATTTCATGCAACTGGTTCCATTGCAGTTTGTTAATAAAAATTAAAAGAATTACAAAATGTAAACTGCAAAGAAATATACTCCGCATAATAATTTTTTTCCTATCACTGGTAAAAAATTATTTAATGAACTACATACCTATTTAGCATCAACATTTACTCATAAAAAATATGTAATAAAATCTGTTCACAAAACATTTAAGGTATAAAAGAGAAATAGCATGCATTCAAATTCAGCTATACCAAGTATGGGATTTAATTAGAATCTCGTTTTCACAAGTGATTTTCTAGATATTGCCGGTCTCACAGGTAAAAGCATACAGAGTTTCACTGGTTATAACGAGTGGCTATTTCTGTAGCATCGTCATAACGAGTCCAAATTTTCCATCTTTGACATCCAAGTAGCATCGGGTCCGGTCTTTGTAGCTTTGAGATGTGGTGCTACCAGAGAATCCTCAAGATATCGTGAGTAGATAGGATAACCAACGAAGAGATACTATGGAGAGCTAAGGAAATACCCCGTCAATGGAACATAAAGAGAATGAGAAGAGACTACTGGATAGGCCAAGAGACTCCTTGATAGGCCACATCTTAAGACCTGAGGGGTTATGAGTAGCAATATTGGAGCGCCCAATTAAAGGTATCAATACAAGAGGCAGACACAGAAAGGAGTACATAGAACAAATTGTTAACGATATGGGCTGCCATTCCTACTGGGATTTGAAGAGATTGGCACAAGATCGGGAGAAGTGGAGAACAATACCAACTGCTGCAAATCAATCTACAGATTGTAGTCCAAAGAGAGTTGCCTCAGTAACATTGGATATTTGTGTGGGTATCATCCCTAATCACAAAGTTAGACAAAAAACCAATCTAAAGCTATTTATCAGTCAAAAGAGCAAAAGAAATATGAAATTGCACATTCGAATACTCTAATTATTGCCACCCAATTTACATTTTTTTCCAACACTCTTAAATTTTCCTCTACTGGACAAAGAGTGAGCTACATCTGAATCGCTGAATAAAATGTGATTCAATGTCATAGTTGAGATGCCCTCCTAGTAGCCAATTCCCAGTGGGCCTTACTCTCTGGCCTTTGCATTGTAAAAAGCAATCTGTCGAACCAGCAGGATCCAAAAGGCAATTGAAGTGTCTGCAGTTTTCTCTGTGTGATGTTTTGACTACAATGGGATAAATGTTACATGAGATGACTGCAAACTGACAAAACAAATTACCAGAACCCTGTAAGCTGTTTTTTTAGTTTGAAGTTATCTTGTATGTCAGCCACATGTCAGGGACAGCCTGTGAGGTTGAGGTCTTGTATGTAATTCACTTTCACCTTCTTGAGGGATAGCTAATGAAAGAGGAAATTCTTGTGATGGAAAGGAAGAGGAACGCTTTGGATTTAGCCCAAAAGTTTGAAATTATCCAGGTGTGCAAACGTAAGAATGCGAATAAAACTGAAATCAGTACACAATATGGATTATTGTCATAGACTTAGTTCACCATTTAGAGAGTAAAGAAAAACTTTAATCTGTGGTTATACTAAAAAATAAGGTGCAGAGTAGAAAAAAAACTGCGTGAGCTGAGAGTGAAGAGCTGGAATTTTAGTGATTCACCAGAGTAGCCAGCTGAGACCTCCCTTGGAATACAAATTAGTGGGACCTTGTTAAAACTGAAAGGGGAATAGCATGCCCTTTGAAGAATATAAATGATTTTCACAGTACAGCTGGCTTAACAGGTTTAAAGGAAGAAGAGCCATGTCTCTGTACACTATTAACTGCGAATTTGCTAATGTAAATGTATACTCATATTTTTCATGAAATGAATGCTTTGTTTTCTATTTACACTGATGGTGTAATACAGTACGTAAACAGACTGATTTGTTTACAAGGTTTTTCAGTTTTCCATTTTTTAAAGAAAGCCAACGGCATTCCATTTGGCTTGATGCTCTTGTTGTTACAGTATTTTTTAATATAAAATATATTAGGTATCCCAGAATCATGATGTTAAGACATTTTCCTGGTCTCTGAAAAAACTGAATTTATCATAAAACACTGCTAGTCAGAACGCAATCTGAATCGACAGGATGATGTTTTAGTCAACATCTTAAGTAAAATATGTAAGTTTCCACACTTAGACGTACGATGCTATTTTGATTTGACATCACATTTAAAACTCTTTTCTTGAAGAAAGACATTCTCAGCTTTCATTACCAAATTTTTTTGTCTTTTAAGATGAATCGTTTCCACCTAGTAATGGCCGATAATATCAACTATATGGGAGAATGAATGTTTTCAGATTATTTCAAACCAACCTTTCCTAGAAATAAAAACATAACTATCTCCAGCCATTTATGCTCTAAACCTGCAGAGAATGCTATGGCAGTGTACGTTAGACGAAGAGCTTACCAGTGGTAGAAGTAATTATTGCCAAAAATGCAGGCCCAAGATCTCAATAATAGTCTAAACTAAGCAAAAAATGCTATTTACATCATCCTTTCACACTCACGTGAGGTATGTCTCAGACATTTATGACATTTATGTGTACCTATGACCTAACCAAGTGGTGGTCATCCCTCCCAAAAAGCCTTTGAGAATTATTGTCCATGCCGTGTTAGGTAGACATTCAAACCTATGCATGAAAATCTGAATAATTCACCCATGCAATCATAACATGTATGCACCTGATCATATTTGATTGTGGAACAGGTAAATTACATCCTTTTATACCGTGATAACTCAGGAAAAGGGTCCATGTTTGTAATTAGAATGTTCATATGGGTGAAAACTTATACTCAGGTCAATTTGGAAGCAAGGAATTAGATATAGTAGTCAGCTGTTAGTTAATATGCGACTAATAAGTATTTTTTTACGAGTGAAAACTTATAATTCTACATCTAAAGATTTTTATTTATTTTGTTTAAGGCTAGCCTAACTGAAAATGTTACAGGTCAAACTAATGAGATGAAGACAATATTATGTGTGCGTAAGAGGGTATTATTCACCTCGAAGTGCATCCCCTTCCTGTTAATCACTAATGCAAGGGGGCAGGATTCAATGTGCAAGGTCATGAAACCCTTCATCACATCGGTTGTGTTAATTTCGAAACAGATGCATACGCATTCTTCAGGTTTGGGTTAGGAAGGAAAAGTTGTGTGACACTAAATTAGCTAATATTAATGTTCAAAGAAACTGCAGGAAATACCTTGACAGTAACTTTTTCAGAGTCACCTGCTGCTGTGCATACATATGTGAGAAATTCACAATGTAAAAATCATTCGCTTGAACCGGCACTTGAATCCGCATCCCTTGATTTCTGGCTGAGTGCTTTAGCCAGTTAAGCTACCCAGGCGTTTTCTTACAAAGAGAATTTTTCAGAATTCACAGTTCACAAAAATTCACAGTGTAAGAGGATACTTGGGTAGCGTATCTGGCTAACGCACTCGGCCCGAAATCGAGGGATCCAGGTTCGAATCCGTCCAATTTTTTCCAATCCAATTTCCAATCCGTTCGAATCGGTCCAGGTTCAGGTGAATGATTTTTGCATAATGAATTTTTCACATAAATATTAACATTAATTAATATATTAGTATTATACTTTTGTCTACGAGTTATCGTAGACAAAACGTATCACAACAAAATTAATTTGAAACTTAAAATTACATAAGCCAAACAGAAACATGCAATAATGGTGTCAAGTGCATTTATAATTTAACTAATACCACTTACTATAAAAAAAATGGACTAAAAACTTTCACTCACATTTTTTTCTCAATGAAGAGTATGCATGTACACAAAGTAGAAAATTATTATTAATGCATATTATTTGGGGCTTACCTTGCTTGTTTATTTCACTCCCACTAAACAGCAAAGCTTTAAAAATACTTCCCCACCATTTCACATCTACTTTCAGAAGATTGTCCTAGGTTCCTCTAAAAGTCAGAAGCTAAAGACATTTACAACACATACATGAATATTTTGACAAAAATTACACCCTGTAAACAAAAGAAACTTCAATGCTAATCAATAGAAACTCAGTCCCTAATACATCATCAACATGGCTGCCAGGTTCACATGAAGAAAATGGGCTCTTCAAATTCACTTAAAAATAAATACTTAATTTTCTAGAAATGGAAAAAGCAAGTCAGTTTGTCTTTTATGCTATCTATCTGACAAGTAATTCCTTGCATTGAGTATGTTGTCTCAATAACCTCCACATTTTCCGACATAAACAATGAAACATAGGAATTAAAAATGCTGCCTTAGTTTGGTTTCACTGCTTCATAGGAGTATATTTGTCACAAAATACCAGTCACTATTTTCATGAAAATGGTCAAGCAAGACCCTACCAGAAATACTGATGAGAGGGGGAACCCTTATTAGTTAAAATATGTGTATTCTTATTCCTGTTTTCAATTTTTCCACTTAATTACAAACATAAAAATTCATTTTTGAAATTATGTAATTTTTTATGCCTGATAAATAATTTTATAAGTATAATTTAATAACTTTGTACAACACATCTGAGTAGTCAGGGATTTTATAACTAGAGCAACTTTTACTGTGTTCGGTAGCCATGTGGGCAATATGTGTAATCTGAAACTATTATTGCGTGTGACACAAAAATGAATTATAATTTTAATTTTAAAAATGAAACTCCTGAAAATTGTACTTAACAATGTGTTAAAATGGTTACATTCATCTATGCTTTAAATGCTCATGGCTACATAGTTTGAATAAACTTTGTTATGGAGTTTGAATATTCAAAGCTACCACTGACTCTGCCAGTGTTTTCATTTTATTGAGGGACACGTGGCCTCATGAAAATGCTATTATATAATCAGATGCTAATGAAATTTCCAAAGATTTATTTTGCCACTGCACTAAGATGATTTTTTGTCAAAATAATCAATTCACCACAGCAATCACACTTAGGTATGTACTGTTTACCCTATGAGCAAGGAAATGTACCTTATCTTTTGCATGCTCAATGAGGGCATGCTGTTACTATTTGTTAATGTCAATTCAGATACCAATGAAGTTTGCATTAATTCTTCCACCATTGTACATAAGTTTTACTTTCTAATGTCAAAAATAATGAATTAAGAAGCTGGAGCTGATTACTTGCCTTAATTTGCTTATAATTAGTACATGGATGGGTACTTGATTTTTTCTCAAGGCATTCGATGGCCTTGAAACCTTCCACATTATAGGAAATTTTCTTTGATGAACTTTCCCATATTATGTTATCAAATCTCAGCATGAAGTATGAGTCATTCTTGATTTTTCCCAAGATAGGACTTTGCAAGAAATAAACATTGCAGTCAACCATGATAATCTTCATTGTTCTGGATATGTTGTATGAGGGTAATTCCTTTCCACCTTGTTTAACCTTCACTTCTTTGTTCATGAATGTGTCTGAAATTATGTTCTGGAAATCTACCATACACCTAAAAACTCAAAAGAAGATTACATTTTACATACATTCTCAATATAATGAACTCTACACAGAAAATATCTTGGTACAATGAAAACCCAAAGTAATTGTAATTACTATCTGATATACCATGGGTAGACAGGGTATATATGAGATATTCTGTGCGACAATTTTTAGATTGCATATTGATAACCAAAAGAGCAAATACATCATACAAACCTAAAGGCCCCCAGGACCACTTCGGGAAGACCAGAACTCCACTCCATTTGTATCGAGGAAAGCAGAATTTCTACATTATTTAATTTTTCTTTAGGATTTTTTACTACGAGTACACCAATGTACAGTGGAGAACCCCAAACGTGGTATCTATCTCTCCGGGAAATTGAGATAGAAGGCATTTTCCCAAGGTAGCACCACAGGTCTTTCACGATTATCTCAGACCATCTCAGCTCATCTGAAAGTAAACCAAAATAAACTGAGTTTTTCTTCATTTAAAAATGTCTCATAAAAGATAAAAAGAGAATCTACAAACAGATAATTTTACATTAAGTTGCTTTTATCAATAGAAAAATAAAACAATTTTTTATGCAAGGAGTAAATTATTGATTTCGCTTATCTTTTGCTTCCTCTATTACAATCCCCATAATTAGGTGTGAACTGTTAATCTCTCAACACATGACTTCTAACAAATGCTGATTGACAGTTTCTTATGTCAGGAGTATCATATTACAACCTTTAGCCTTGGATTCCCCTTGCTCTAAACATAGCCTGTGGTTAAGATTTTTCTTATCACCTTGTTATTTCGGTGGTGAACAGTTCTCCCCAGAGTGATCCAAGCATTTCTTCATGCTTCCTGTTTATCTGGCTGGTTTATAAGTGAATTTTTTAGTTATGTAGTTAAATATTATTATTCTAATTTCATATACAAAAATTTTACTTCAAATATCCACTTAGACCTGCATAAAAAATCTTTGCCCATATTTTTTTATTTATTAGGAGCATATTTAGTAGAAAACTACTACTTCTTCTTCAGAGGATCGCAGGTGGACATTGTTAGAAAGTGAAATTACAGAACTTTCCACAGACAGTGATTTCTATACTCATATCACTGACGAGAATGACAGCTATGAGGAAGAGAACAGCAGCATCAACCAGGGTCCAATCCAACTCAGGGAATGGAGCTGATGAAAAAGTCAAGAAACTATGTACTTCATCAACCATTCATTTTCTCTGTATGTGATAGTGGTTTTGAACACTGATAACTGAAACACTCCTAATATCATGGCAAGTTCCAAACCAATGGTTATAGTTTTTCTCTATTCTGAAGTAGTTATTCCTAAACTAGTGCAAGAGACAAACAGGTACTACTCCCAGTTTTTTTTCACAAAAATGAATTTGGATAATTTCTAAAACCTGATGTAAATTACTCTGAAATGTGTACTTTTTAGCATTTTTCATTCAAATGGCATGACATTCATCCAAGACTCGCTAAATGACTACTATTTACCGATTAGAAGTTTTTCTCTCCTTTCTATGATAATGTTATGGCACACAATAGATTCTTGAATATCCTCCTATTTTTACATTTTACAAACAATAAACAAGGATGACGAAAATTACGACTGACTGGAATACAACTACTCCTTTTGATCTTCTAAATGAAAAATATGCGAACCTTAACAGGCCTCCCGAGTACCTTACAATGGACGAAATTATTGTTGTCTTCAGAGGCAGAGTAATTTTCAAAAAATATATATCAAAAAACACAAGAGGTTTTGAAATAAAAATATACAAGCTATGTGACTCAGCAGGCCACACATTAAATGTGGCTGTTTACCAAGGGAAAGACAATCTAATACATGACAGCCACTCATGCGACAGTGAAAGACGATAATCTAACGAAAATAAAATAAATTGCAATGGGACCAATATATCAAACCGTATTGGTATGTCAAAAGATTTCCAGAATAAGAAAACAAGCTAAAATGTGGGGATATAAAAGTGAGGACCAGAAGAGATCTGACAGAGATTATTTGGAGAGATAAGAGATATACAAATACATTGACAAACATTTGTGTGTCCCTTACAGTGGGAAACTTCTGTGATGACCTAGGGGAAGGTGTGAAATATAATTTTAAAAGGCTTAAACAAACATACTAATTACATATGTAGATAAATCCAACTATGAGAACTAAAATAACCCATACAGATTTGTTTGGCTCCCGTGAGGAATCTTTTGGAGGCAACGAGGGAGTGGAATCACCCAACTCATTCCCCACAAGTGTGGTCTCCTACATTGCATGGTTTTTAAATGCTCAAAGTGAAACGTAAGACTCTGTGTGGACGTTTTTGACAAGGTATATCATACAAAGATTAATTAAGAATAAATGTAAAGTTTGAGATGTCAGTTCTATAAATTGAAGAATATTAAAAATATGTTATGCTCAAAATAGAAATGTTGTCTTTTGTAACTCTGTCATTTTTATAACGATACTAATTGTAAATAATATTAAAACCAAAATGTTCCAATAAAGCAATTAATATTCTCTATAATACCTTTTAATATTCGTTCATAACCCAAAAAAGATCAATATGAGGTGAAAACATAAGATGTCTACAGAGTTGATTTTAAATGTCCAGAAAGACTCCAGCCCATAGGACCCTGTACGGGAATTAAAATGCCCTCTTTTAAAGCTTAATACACTCCCCAGCCTTACTCGCCTGATGACCTGCTGTTGAACAACATCTCCATACATTGCTATGTTTATGCCTAGATATGTAAATTTTTGTTCTGGTTTTATCACCTGACCATCAACTTTGATTTTGGAGTGACTAGACATTATCACACATTTGGTTTTCTCTATTGATATAATAATGTTGTATTTCTTGCATGCTATGTAAAAGTTTGTCTGAGTAGTGAATAGAAAAAATAACTCTGAAGTGATTTTATAGTTTAAAGCACTAGTTTTATACTTTTGATGCTACCCATTATAAAATTCCAGTTTTACTTGAACAATTGTAGGCTCTGTAATTTTTCTATCACAGGAGCAACATGACTGGATATAGATCATGGATCATCTTTTTTATTTCATATGTGCCTGGGAATTACCAATTCATAGGTTAATGTTATTTATTGGGTTGTTTTCTGAAATGTGGAGTAATGAGGGGAAGCAATCAAGAATTAGCTGTTGTCTCAGATAGCTACATTTTTACAACATGCTGTGCAAATTCCAAAGGAAAAGAAGGGTAATAATAATTGCCCTAATAATTATACTCAGTGCTGTTGTAGGTATAACTTATTTATGATGATTCATAGCTGAAAAATATTTTCCAAGGTAAACTCCATTGATTTCTCATAGTGTTGCTAATGCTTTTGAACTACTATACTAAAAAAACCTTCAATTTTTAACTTGAATAAGTAACAACTAGGAATGGGAAGGTTCCCCTTATTCTCAGTCTTGTTTCCATTTTTTTATTATTTCACAATTCTTGGTTCTGCTCTAATGTTGATCTGGGCCAAAGTTTCTGTAGCAAGTCAACCTATATTCGACATCTATCACAAAATGATGTGCTACAGATGAATAAAGAATATTATTATTATTATTATTATAGATATAGGGATCTCAACACATTAACCACTCACAGTGTTTTTATATTTGGTTTTTAAATGTTCTCTCAAGTTTTTCATACACACCTAGAAATTCAAATTTGTTTTAAATGCTGCTATTGCTCTAATCTAAGATTTTTTTCCTTTCCAAGACTTTCAAAAACGAGGGCCCTCTTTACAATCATAAGCAAATTTATTTGGTTCAAGTCCAAGGGAGACATATACCTCAACTTTAAGTGCACAATTATTTGTGCTACATATTTGGAAAAGAAGAAATTAAAATATCCTTTTGAAGCTTGTTTCATATTTAATATGCCACAACATTAGAACATTTTAAATTGAAAACGTTAAATTATAGATTGAGTTGCACGAAGGAATTGCCTGCAAAAAGAGACTTCACTGCGGATTTTTACTAGTAGTAACTACAAGTACTAAGTTTTTTGTAGCATAACAAAACTTGGGTCCTCCTAGGAAAGCTCTATGGATCTGCTCAATGGGTTATGTGATTATATTTTACTACGATGATGAAATCAGCACAGGTGGATACTTCTGCTTAGATATTGTCTCAAAGGTAAACTTTTAGCAGAAATTTACACACCTTTTCATTTTTTCATGTTTTCGAGAACTTCCACAGATATGGAGGTTTACAGCCAACATATTCAGTATTTCTTGGGTCATTAAGAAATGTTCGCATGTTTCACCTACACCCAAAATTTTACTGATTCAATATTTTAAAAATGATAATTTTAACTGAAGAACTGGTTGTCCAATTCCAGTAAAAACATAGTTATACTAATACTAAAAAAAGTGCATTAACACATAGGCTGAGAGTCAGTACACAAAACAACCTTGCTGTCATACCTATACTAACTAGGGCTGTTTGTCTTAATGAATCATACTCATAGAAAAAAAATCTATTTACAACTTGGTAAAAGCATTTTTCCCCATGCATTCTGAATTTTTTGATAAGATCTCAATTTTACTTAGTATGGTGATAATATCAATAGCATATAAGCCCTGAAACATTTTTCTCTGGACACACACAAAACATTAGTAATAACACATACAGTAATAAAACTGGCATACTCAGAATATACAAACATAACACTTACTTGTTCTCATGCCTTGAGAGTTCTCAAATTTTAGTTTTGTGTAGTTTAAATCAAGTGAAGCGGTCACAGAACGTCCTGAGGGTGATTGATAGTATTTTCCAGCAAACTTAGCAATTTGGACAACAACTTCTACTTCAGAGAAAAAGCTTTCATTATGGCAATGTGAGTGGAAATTATTTTTCTGTGCTACTATTAGGTTGTCAAGCTGAAATTATGAAATTTTAATTAGAATTATGTACCATTAGTAACTGGTCATCAGCACATACAAGGGATAGCAGTTTATTTCGAGAACATAGGAAGTCAACTTGTACCCTAGCTCATGAATAAATATTTTGTTGAAGACTAAAACTTTAACATATCATTCTTAACCATTTTTGTTGGTTAGATGGAAGGAAGAAACTGCACTATCAAATAGTTAAGTTACTCATCTAGATGACCAAAGACGTTAAAGTGTTTACGAAGTAGCTCAAAAATATTTTATTTAATATCCACACATAATTCTCCTGAAGAGCCTTTTAATGCATACATTATAGATAGTACACCACATTTAATTATACTATTTGGCATGGTTAAAATTGCATTTCATTTCCACATTAAAAAAAAAATATTCATTTTACTGGATCTATAGTTCACAAAAAATTGCTTTAATGAGAAGATAAGAGGAGAATATATTCACTAGTTCTGTTACCTGCACTGAAGTTGGTGTATTGAAATTCAATTTGAACCATTTCATTAACTCTTCATGATGATAGTCAACAGCTGCCGATGTCAGTTTCACATCCGAAGATAATTTCTTATTTTCTAGCTAAAGAGAAAAGCGAATGATAATAAAATACATAACGTCACAACATCATTGAAAAGTAAAATTTATAAACACTCAATATTTCCTTTGACCTTCACTTTCGCAGAAAGTTCCTCCACTCCAATGGCTTCCAATAAGTTTATTTCCATATCCAAATTTGTTAGGCAAAAATCGAAGTCTACATGAGGTTCCACTACCATTGTGTCCAGATTTCCTGTATAATTTTAAAAAAATCACATGTTAGAGAAATGTACTAAGTGTTCAAAATGTTCTTGATAAAATTTTAATTAAATAACCTATGATTCCATGAAGAAATATCTGACAAAATATAAGTTAGGCACTTATATAAATGCATGAAGAACAATACTACTAATATAAATAAAATACTGCTTTAGTGAACTACCCAAGTATGTTGCAATATCCAGGTCAAATGGAAAAATTGATGACGGATGTCACAACAGTTGATTACAGTTATGCAAAAATTACTGTTTTCCCCAAAGTTATTAACTTTGAAAATTAAATAAGATATTGTCCCAGTTCCAAGGTTTTTGTTTGTGTTTTAGTCTTTTCAAATATCAGTAGAAAAGACTAAAACTATGTCATCTAGAGGAAAACAACCAGTAAGGACTAAAATAAATTAATAGGAAATATTATAGAACAAGTTCAATATTTTAAATACCTGGGATACTACATTATATATGGGACAGAAATTGATCTAGATAAAAAATTAAATGATTTTAGGAATATATGCAGAAAAATTCATAGACACTTAAGCAATAAGGCAAGAATAGATACAAGGATGAAGTTTTTTACTTCAGTAATGGTGCCAGTATTAATAATCAATGATGAAACCAGAGTTAGAACAAAAGGAGAAATGAATACATGAAAAGAACTTGGAGTCGAACCATTGCTGATACCTCAAGGTAGAATGTCAGCCAGTACTGGGGATAAGGGTGATCCCATGGCTAAGCATTCAGGTTGATTGAAAATATTTTTAAATGCGTAAGTCATAAAATAAATAATTTTGTGTGGAAAAACAAAGTGTTCACTATTCATTATG
>LYUA01000387.1:322672-339708 GCA_002093875.1 Calopteryx splendens
AAATTATCAAAGATGCTTCTTTGTAATTATAATTAATATCTCCCAGAATTTTTGGTTGTCAAACCCCCACAATCAAGTCTTCCTCCTTTCACATTCTCAAGGGAGAACACTGCATCTCAATTTCTCAAGTTATTCTTCTGAGTCATCTTCTCTGCTGCTGTTGATTCTGCTGTGTTTCGTGTGATGTCGACCGCAGAGGCCTTGCCTTCCCCGCTGCTGGGCATGACACCAGGCCCTTAGGACTGTGCCCCCGTAGTTGCCAGGACTCATTTCTATATTTTTGTCCATCAGGTTATCTTGGGGAAAATAATTGAGGTGATTTCCCATTGACTTTCTCATTAGTGTTTTAAATGTGACACCATCGCTTAAATGGCCACCTCACCAAGTAACAGATGCTGCATGGACTACCTTCCTTTGTCTGCCTCCTGCCCTTTGACCTATCACTCTATAACTATGGGTGTCCATAGTTATAGAGTGATAATACTTACATAATTTTCATGCTCCCGCCAGCACTGCTCTAGGAATCAGAACACGCAAGCCCTCTCACCACGTCAAGGTTTTAGTCCATTGGGAGGGCCACATGTGGTACACACTTAATAAATATTCAGGTCTAAATATTTTCTACCTCTTTTCATGCTATCCATAAAGTATGCTATTTCATCCCTTTGCCTCCCTGGCTTATGATGGTATGATGTAATCAAAATTATAAGTGGAAGTCTGTATGGAAGCTCTTTAGTGTCATATCCTGTTCTCTTTGTGCTTTCCTACTCTTTTTTTGTCTGTCTATTAGAGAATGTGGATGCAAATCATTTTGACACACTGTACCATTTTGTTTTCAGGTCATTACTTTCCAAGCTGAGGCGGTTGGAGAAAGAAACGTACATGGTGCAGAGAGCCCTGAGTGATGACCCTTGCAATGAAGAGCGATTGGCCGAGATGGAGGATCTTGAGAGACAGGTCTGGAACTATGCTCTGTTGTGTGGTTAATTTAAATGTGGTTGATCATTAATAGAGTGCCTGAGAAGTCAGGGATTTTTCAAGTTCATGAAATAAAATAACATGGTAATATTCCATCCTCTTTATTTAACCTGACTGCAGTTTCAACATCTGACAAAATGAGTCTCATTGTTGGTGACTAGCTTTAGGCTGATTTGATCAAATTAGACCCCAAGAATATTGGACTAATTTATATATATTTTTATCTTAGAAAAGGGAACTCAGTTTTAATTAATTATTGGTGGTGACTTTTTGGAAAATAAACAAATATCATACCTGTTGATGGCAGCTTACATGGTTTTTACCCAGGCATCCCTCCAGGAATACCTTTCTCTTTTAAAATTGTTGACTCTCAAGTTTTTCATCCTTGCTCAAGTTATGATGTCGGAAAGAAGATAATTCTCACTTGGACTAACATAGGGCAAATCCTTTTTTCGAATTTTATTGACTCTACTTACATTGGGGCAGTGCTTTCCAACATAGCTGCATGGAAATGAGAGTGAAGTTCTGGTCATATTTTTGGCTTTTACCACCTCTCATCGTATATCAAATTTACAAATTTTTGACTTCCATATTGCATCACACCTGCTATATAGTTTTAAAAGTTAAATCAAAGTTGTTAGCTGTACACTAAATAATCAAACTCGTGAGCTGTGTGTTGTGCATGAAACTTATTTTGTAGATTGGTGTCTGTAGTGTTTATTGTGTAAAATTCAGTTAAAATATGTAATATTACACCTCCAAAAATCATTGTTAATCTTTTATCCTAAGTTACATTGTATATTTCTTATTAATTTATCATTATTCTATCCTTAAAACTAATTGGCATGTGAAGATCTTTCATTTTTTCCCCTATTTTAGGGATATGTATACCATCAAATGATAGACATAGTGTAAGGCTGTCTATAGGTTGATAATAGGATATTATGCACTCATAATCAGATATCTCAACTGCAGGCCAATGCATGAAATGTTTATTACTACACTGTAAAGGCAAAAGGTGAATCTTCTTTTATTTTTGAAATAGTAATGAATCTGATCATTGAAGAAAATATTTATTTTCTGAAGTTGATCAATTTTTTGGTAACTTTTGGTTTCATTTTACAATATTTTTCAGGATATTTACTCAAGTCTGGTCATTATCAGCATCTATGGGTATCCTTCATTTATGAGTTTTTGTTTCAGTTTTGGCTGGCAGACATTTTTGAGTGGTTTTAATTATGTTGAAAAACACTTGAGCAAATTGCTTAAAGACAGTAGCAGTTGAGTAGTATGATCCCTGGTAGGAAAATTAAATTTCCCCAGAACTGAGGAAGTTGCATACTGAAAATAAGTTTCAGTCCTCTAAAATTACTTCCCATTGAAATAAGTGATGTTTGCCACACTGACAGGTAGAATGTAGATAATGTGTGTTCAGCAGAAAATGTAAGATCAGCCAAATTTACAAAAATAAATATCTTTGACAGTAACTACACTCCTAGTGAATGATTTGAGGTAAGACATACTATGTAATTGGACAGCTTGAGTAGTGATTATGATCAATATGTATAGTTGATCAACTGTGATTTACAATCTGGGGTGGTTTGACTTATTATTATAAATTCTATTACAAACTAAGTTCAGTAGTAAACAGTTACTGTAATTAGTCCAAATTGCTGTTAAAAAGTATGTGCCTACTACGTATGCATGTGATTTGATAATCATTCTGAGGCTGATGTCAACTACCTAATACAAATGCACACTGTTCAACTTAAGTGCAATGAAATATAGCAGTTTGAGATGGAATAAAAGCTAGTTTATTGATGCATTGCAAATGAAAGATTTCTTATCCGATATAAAACTTCAGGTATTGCAAACGGTAATGTATGTGAAATTCATTGGTATGACCTACATATGAACTTGCAGAAAGGTTTGAAGGAAATTTCAGAAAAAGTAAAGGTATCTGTTGATCCACAGTGCCTTAAAATGCATATAAATATCTGTGAACATTAGGGCTAAATACTCTGCATAAGTTATTCATTCAGGTATCAGTAGCTATGATTTTGTTGACTCTTATTTTTAAGGTGTATGAGTGCAAAGAATTGCTGAACTCCCAGAGTGAGGAATTGGGTATGATGATTTCTTGTCACAAAGAGACTCAATTGACTGCCAACCAAAAGCAAATGGCTACCACTCAAGGGGAAAAGCCGGTTTATACAGTTAGAGCCAATGAAATATGTTTCAAGCATGCCCAGTGGAGATTGACAGAAGCTGATGGTCAGCTGGGAATAGCTGACCTGGTTCTAAGTAACTTTTTGTGAGTAAGCAAGTGAAGAGAAACGATTGCTAATTATTGTCACCACTTTATTGCTGATTATTTTCTCCACTTTAGATATCTTTTTATAGCTATTACTCTCTTTCAGGTATACAAAAATATCTAAAAGTGATGATTCAGTTGATCATTTGTTGGAACTTGGCTATGTTCGAATGCTGAATTTGCTTCCTCATCAAGTTTACAGGGAAGTTTTGTGCCCAACAGAAATCCAGAGTAATATGCCTGTTGATCGTAAGGTATATAACCTAATTTTCATGCAATCTGACACAGCTTTTCAATACTAGGGGGATATTTAAAATAAGTCTTTCAAAATTGCATTCCAGCGAGCAGTGAGAGTGTACTGCAGAGAGAAAGCACCAGTTGGAGGAATTTCTGTTAAGGAACATTTTGAAATCAATGTAGTTCCAATGACTATTGGTGAGCACTTAATGAATCTCTTGTGAATGAATAAATAATTCTTTAATTAAATTTCATATTAATCTTGCCACTGTCGTGGCTGCTACCAGCACGTGATTGTATGTGTGTAGCTTTTCACGAGTGGAATTGGTTTTGTCTTAGCTGTGGTGTATGATGATAAATTCTAATGAAGTGTAAATGAAACTGTAAGATCTGCTGGAGCATGTGCACTGGATGAACCATATAGTAGCCAAAGCTCATTATACCTATGGTAATGATTATAGATGAGTCACTACTTTGTGACATGAGCTGTCTACTCATTTTTATATTTGTGCACGCTGAATATTTTAAAATATAAATTCTGACTTAGACATGGTGACAAAAAGCAGAATTTAGGATATGATTTTATCCAACTTTGCTGAACACATGTAGATCTACTTGGGAAACAATGTGCAGCACAGGGACTAGAAATGGCACCCCTACTCTGATATGAATTTCACATGTCAAATAAGGGTTTGTAAGTGGTGAGATCTACTCTCAACTATCAAACTAACATTTAGGATAACTTTGGTTTTCTTTCTATAAAAACAAATCATTTGAGCACATGCTTGAAATATTCTGATGAATAGGCTATGCGCATGAACTAAGGTATCCAATATTTTTCTTCCAGCCCTCACAAAGCAGTTCTTCAACACAATGTTCAAATTTTGTTTCCCGGAAAGAGATCCAGAAAACATTGATGGTGATGATGAGTTGGAAGGGGAGAGTGCATCTGGTCATAACAAAGGTCGGAAAGGAGGGAAAGGAGGTGGAAAGAAGGGTGGAAAAGAAACAAACTTCTATGTCAGTATTGAGCAGAAAGATGATGTTGAAAAAATGAAGGTAAGTTGTCAGTGAAAGTGTAATAGCAGGTGGAAATTCTTTGTTTCATGCTAGTAATTTGTATAATTTAATTTTGACATTCTCAGGAAAGGGCTGAGAAAAATAAGCTCTTCATTTACATAAAAATCCCTGAAGTTCCTGTGCGAGTCAGCTACAAAGGAGAAAAAGAGAAAAATCTCAGGGATATAAGAGACTTTTCTTTAGTTATTCCTACTCTTGAATACCACAATGTTACATGGACGTGGCTTGACCTTCTTTTGGCCATGAAGAGTGACAGTCGGAGGGTTATTTTGTCACAAGTAAGTCTTCTCACAGTATTTATGCATGTGAAATTCTTGCATTTTGTATGCATACCAGCTGATGACTCAGTTAAAGTTACTGTCATGGTATTTCCCACAGTCCTTATTTATGGAAAACTGCAACTTGGTTTAATTCATTTACTGTTGGACTTGATGTTTGGCCACTCCAAGATGACCTAAGAGTTTGCAATTTTTTAGGGAAGTAGGTATAAAAATTAGTGCATTGGTCCATGGCCATTTCAAAATTTAATAAAAAGTAGTTTTAAATTCCTTCTTCACATCTACCCTCCTTTCTCATTTTACTACAACATATGCTGTCAACTCGTCTGTACAGTGAGTCCCCGACTTACACAATTTCGAGTAACACGATTTCCCAGATACACGGTTGGACAAAGTATGACATCACCTATTGACATACATAGGAAAACAAAAACACCAGGCAAGTCAAGCATATTCAGTTAGTTGAATATCTGGTAAATAGATGGCATTCTTCACGTAATATATATAGTATATATGAACACGCAAATGTATGATACTTGACCCGGTGAATGACGCTTGGAAATGTTCAGAATGAATTAACCGTGTAAGTTGGGGACTTTCTGTATTTCCAATTACCCATATCTTTGACATGTTGGTTGCTGCACTCTCCCCAAATGCTTCCTTGTTGGTAATCATATCTTTTTTGGCACATAGAGGTCAATTTGAAGGTGTATGAGGTCAGGCGGTATAAGAGATAATTCCTGAGTTAAGGGAGTGCTTTGGTGATGGAGAAGGGATTTAATCCTCTACCTACCAAAGTCCTTGCTAAGACTCCTGGCCAGCCTGGTCATGCTGGGTGATCAGGATCGGATATAGGTGATCTTTTAAGCCATATAGGTTTCGCTTTCCTGTTGAGATTTTTATTGTTGCCAAGTCAGGGTTCCTTCTTTTCTCTCACTCCGTAGAGCCCAATAGTAACTGTCACTATACGTTATAAGGCAAGAAGAGCATAAGGGTATATGGGCTAGCTTATTATCACCATGGAAGTGATGAGAGAAGATCTAGATTCATTCTGAAAGTCATTTTGGTGGTAGCCTTGTATGAAGAGAAGTGATGATTTCTTGAAAAATATGATCCTCTTCAGTTCTGACAATGGCTTCTTTGAGTGAGGATACTGTCGCAGAGGCAGTGAACAAAGTTGATTTTTCAAGTGATTCGAATAGTTCTAGCTTCTTAAACTTGGGAGGATCCAGTGATAGTGATGTTGGATTGGAAGATGTGGTTACCCCTAGTAAAAGTAACTTTCAAGCTGCCATTTAGTTGCAAGGCACATGGGGAGATAGATTTTTTAGAAACCTGTTGATTTCACTGAAGACGTAGGACCAATTCATGATTTGGTGATTGGAAACGATGGGTTTTCCTACCTAAAATTTATGCTAGTGGGTGAAGGTATATTTTGGGGATTGTCAAGAATACAGATAAACAGCACATCTCCAACGTTCCACACGAAAGGTCGATAAAGAATGGGTTGATTTCAATTCTTTCCGACGTAATGTTGTGGAAGTTCATTATGAATAATGAAATAAAAGATGTTTTAATTTACTGAGTTTTATTGTTACTCGATGACACCAATTGCGTCAAAACTAGTAGTAACAATAAAACTCAGTGGGTTAAAACATCATTAATTTCATTATTCATATTCAATGGGTTGATGTTATGAAGCAGTGGTGAGCTAAATCAAAATAAAGATGTCAATTTTCTCTTGCTTTGATAGTTCTTCCACTCCTCCAACCCTCTTTGTATGAACCACTTATTTATCTCTTGGGTTAATGTGCAATCTTCCTCATCATATATTAAAGTGTCACACTATGCCTTACAAATACTTTAAAACTCTGTCTTCTTGTTAATAATCAGGTATTAAAGGTATTCTGCCTATGTAAAACGATTGTATATTTGAGAGATATGTTAGTCAATGGTATTTCTGATATCAATTCACCTTCTAGAAGAACTATCTCCAAATAGAATACAACATGCCTCTTATTTGTAGTGGATACATTAGGAAATACTTAAAATTCCTCATTATATGGTACTTTTTTGATTGGTGTTTATTATTTTAATGCCTCCGGGCATAATTTTCTGGACTAGTTTCCCAGAAGTGTGCGCATATATTTTACCAAGGGTTACAGTGGACTTTTAATTATTTCTTCACATGAATATTGGTAAACTTCCTTTCCATTCCTCCATAACCAATGTCAGTGTTCTCTTGCTTTGATAGTTCTTCCACTCCTCCCTCTTTATTTGAATCACATTCATCACTTGGGCTTATGTGCATTCTCCCAATTTTCTATTAAAGAGCCCCACTCCTTGCAAATACCTTAAAATGCTGTTTCCTTGTTTATAACCATGTCTTCTTTGGGCATGAAGCTGTCTTCTCATCATATATTCCTCAGCTCAATATTCACTGAACTTCTTCCATTTTATGTTATGCTGCTTCCAAGGAAAGTGAAAGATTTCAATTCCTCTCTCTGAAGAGCAGCAACTACCTTCAACCTCTTTATTCCATTTACTAGGGTTTTAGTTTGATTCCTATTGACTTTAGTTTAACCCTCGAATTACTCATGTAATTGCATGCAACGATAACTGCAGGTCTTCTTGCTAGCACTTATAAGTGACTTGTATGCACAACAGCATTTTAATTCCTTCCTAATTCAGCTCAGTTCTTTTGATGCCCATTTCTTCTTCCAAGTAAATGCATTTCGATTTGTGAAAACGAGAGGTTCCTTGTGTTACTCCATTATTTAGTTTTATTTTCCCTGTCTTTCATTTAAAATGAGTTATTTTGTGGTTGCAATCTATCTCTGATTTTAACAGCAATTTAAATATTTTATTCCACTTCATGTTGTCAAAGGGCTTCTCCAAGGCTTTAAGTGCAACAAAAAAGCTTGTTGGCACTTTTTCATTTTTTTAAGAGTACTCCAATGAGAATGGCCTTCATTGTTTTACTTCTGAATTCCAATATGTTGTCCTTAATGTCCTGATGTAATATATTTTAATTCGAAAGCTGCAATCCTTCCATTGTATTTAGTGTACAGCATAAATAATACTATTTAACTAGCCATGGTGGTGAGTCCAGGCTGGATGGAGTTCAAAATATACCCATCGAGTCTTCATTTTAAATAATATTTACCTACTTAATTAGGCATCAATTTGGAGAACTTCTCATTTGTGGAGGAAAAAGAAAAAAACTACAACTTTGTAATTCAATGGGCACTTGATTTTCACTATCTGGGTTTGAAATGTCATCTTGAGGCATGAGATCAGCTTACAAAGTTTTTTCTCTCTTCATTTTTGTGCATACTTCTTTAACACCATTGTAATAAGCTAACTAGAACAGTTTGAACCTTAAATTGGAGTGAGCTAACTTCCATTAAGCATTTATCTTGAGAATAAAATAGAAAAATTTACTATTTGATGTATGTAAATGTAACTAGAAATGATTCAGGTATTTTCATTAGATTGTTGACGAGCAAGCTCTTTTGCTGAGAGCCAATTTAATTATCCCTCACTTTGCCATGAGTTTACAAAGAAAACTAAAAGTTTACATTTCTATGAATAATTTTAACCCTTAAAAGTGCCAGCCGGCCAATTTATTGACCCTTGGGACATGACTGAAAAATGCTGTGGGCTGATCTATCTGCTGGGTTTTTTTCACTCTGACGCTCATATCTCTGTCGGTCACATATCTTTCTAGTTTCAAGTGAATAAAGAATAAAATTTGTCTTCAGGGTATTAATATTAGTTTTTGTGAATATTTCCAACCGAAAATGTACATATTCATCAGAAATGGCCTGGCATTTTTTGCCTATACCAGTTAATGAAGGCTGGCACAAAAAGGTTAATCCTTAAAGTACATGAATTGAAATGTCGACATACATTAAAAAGTAATGCAATTCAAGGGGGAACAAAATATGATATAACAAGGTAAGTACTTTAACATTTAAGAAAATATATAAAGTATTGATGAGATATGTGTTACTGCTTATCAGATTAGGTTCTTATCTGAATAGTAGTAACTCTGAGGGATCTGCTATGGGGCCTTAGTGCACGTTAGTATAAAAAAGACTAAAGTTAAGCCTGGAAAATGGCCTCACTGTACCACTTGAGCAATTGAAATTTAATCTTAAGATAGGCACGTAAGTTATTATTGAGTTTTCTTTGAATTACAAGGAAAAACCTCTGTGAAAGCAGTTAACATGAGAATTAGGTAGGGAGGAAGATTTTGTCTACTACTGTCAATGCGGAGGGGAAATTTCAAGTTGGAAATAAATCTTACAGGGAGTTGGTCAATGACAAAAAGTCGCAATTGCTTTGTTCCTACTGCTGTCATGGATCATTTTTTCTTAGGTGTATAGGTGAAACTTCTCTGTTATCATGGTGATGTGGTTCACTCATGTTGTATCATTTAGATGAGCAATAAAATTTATTATTTAGAAATGTTCAAATTTTTTTATGCCACTGACCCCTTCTTACTGATTCCTTTGAAAAATGTGCATAAATTTCATGGAAACCTAGTATTCTGTTAAGTCTTAACTTTCGAGTATCCCCCCTCCTGAATGTTGGGTGAAACCCTATCATTATAAAGTTTTTATTCCACGATGTGACCTCCGAACTTCCCTCGTATCTCCCCTGTTTTTTTTAACTACTTTTATTGATCCAACTTATCAAAGGTCATTCTTTCACTGAAAAGATTTTGTTTATGAAAGAATGTCCATTGGAGTAAATACTGCAGTCCTGTGCTCTGCCATAGTTGATTGATTCAAACTTTATTTTATCATTGAAATAAATGTTACTCCAACAGAAAAAAAATTCTACAGTATGGAAAACTTTGATGCTGATACTGATTTATAGAAGTAAGGGTAGGTGAGATATTGTGAAGTGACACCTGCATCTAGATTTACAATGTGTAAACTGTGAGAATGGCAGAGAGTGTGTTTAGTCCCCACCATGACTACATTAATTCCCGAGAGAAATGGCTTAGTGTAAAAGACTCTCTCACCTTTCTTGTTAACTTTTGATTTAGCCAGTAAGAATTCTTTTGTGTCTTGGACACACCTGGTAAAGAGTGTATAACTGGATCCTGATAAACTTGGCTTGATATAAGGTTTTTTCGAGGGGGTGAATCCCCTAGTTTACACAATTCATGGCAGAGGTTAATTTAAATCCATAACCCTTGACTTAAAGGGAGTCATGTGACAATATAATTACAGTTCACTTTCAATTTACATCTTCTGATGTTAAGGCTGACATGCCCCGTAATATTTTAAAACTTGATGAATGAGATTATGAAAATGAATATTATTGCGTTGATTGAAGCTTAGAAGCCCTCCAGGTAAGCGAGTAGTTTGCCTTATGTAAATTTTATAACACTTGCTAACATTTGGATGGAATTTTTTCTTGATAACATACAATCTTGCAGTATTTTCCTTTGAACTGAGTTTATATATTCTACGAGTAAACTTCAGGTCTGAGAGGTCAGGCTGCCTGTGCCTGCCACCAATTGTCACATAGCAGGGTGCCTACATAATATTAGTCCAAACCAGCCCCCTGTTTGCTCCCTTCACAGGGGTATTGTAAATCAACAAATAAAGATTAATGTAAGGAATTATGTTAATATGGTACCAATGGCAAAAATGCAAGACTTCTTCTATTAAACCATAGAATTAAAATTGTCTGGGAACAATCACCCGTGTGGTGGAAAGCAGTTTTTGAGGATTCAGTTTCCCCTCAAAGCCACATAAAATATTACCATATCTTGATGGAAAATTAGGTAATAATAAAAATATTACAATGCCAAACCTTTTCTTCACAGGCAATTAAACAGAAGCTTCAAATAAAAATGAATCGAGGGATAACAGATGAAGGCCCGTCTCCACAAGAGGAAGATAAAGCCAGAATGCTACTTGGATCAAGATTAATGGTGAGACTGAATTTAATGTTATGAATGACAAATCTCAAGAAGAATGATTTCTGTATGCATCATTCATTATGGTTGTATCAAGATTTTTCCCTTCAATTGGGTTTACTTAGTACCAATGTTTTTCTTTCACAAATATATTGATTGTATACCTCTTTCAGCCAGGGGATAATCGGAGCTTGAGGAAGAGCATTTTTAAGTCATCCAAATGAAGATTTAAAGTGGTGGATTTGAGTTATTAAATTGCATAATTTGCCTCCTGTATAATTAGCCACTAAATTGTAAATATCATGTCACATTGATCTTGTAAAGCTGTGCTTTTTTATTTATCAAACTAAATATTTTGTACAATATGTAGACCAAGACAGTTCATTAAAATGTCGAATTTATAAAGCTGAGTAACACTTCATTTTTTATTTTATGCCACACCTTCCCTTGGCCTAATCCCATGTTCTCCTAAATTAAAGAGAGTCATAGTAATATAGTTATTTACATACATTGATAGCATTTCGTTAGGGCCAAGAGGTTTTGGCCTTGAAGCCCTTGTATTTCTTTTTATATTTTAATCCGGTGACAATAGTTGAACTTTTAGGAAATGCACTAATTCCACCGAACATAACATCCGTGTCTGAAATTCAAGCAAAAAGTGAAATTAGTACAATGAACGTTAATACGTCAAGGAACATAACTCGCGGCAATAACAAGTACTTCACCGTATATAAATACATGAATTAAAGATTAATTTAGACATGCGACAAACTACCTGGGTGAAACCGGACGTAATCGTGTTTTATATGTAAATTGGGTGGTAACTTCATTACTTTCATTTCATCCAGTGGAGTAGTTGTCGTTACAGGCGACTGGTAAAATTCCTCTAAATCCCCTTTAAAGAAGACGAACGAGCAAAAATATTATAAGCAGTTAAATAGCTGCTAACTCGATCAGCCGTCAACAAGTACTCAACTTACCGAAGGTTTCAATTTTGTGCAACAGTGAATTAGGCACACTATGCCTAAATACCCGATGACATTCTACTAATATGTTAAACTTTTCCGTAGAATTACCAATTCTAGCATTTTTGTCGAGGTCGGAGCCAAAGAACTTCTTCCCAATAGAGAGAATCAGCTGTTTTACATCATCAGGTGGGGTATATGGTTTATGAGATCTGAGGAACCTAAAAAGAGGATAAAATGAAACTCTGACGCACAA
The DNA here is from genome assembly GCA_002093875.1 of Calopteryx splendens. Lineage (NCBI taxonomy): Eukaryota > Metazoa > Arthropoda > Insecta > Odonata > Calopterygidae > Calopteryx > Calopteryx splendens. The sequence goes on from LYUA01000387.1 coordinate 334,722, forward strand.
AACTACCAAAAAATTATTTCACCGCAACAAAATGATGAATTACCCTTTGTAAGACAACGATAAGGCATTATCTTCCAGATTGGTTGTAGCGGGTAAATTGTATTTCGTGGGAATCTTGCTGTAGTCTCGTCTCTGGAGATGTAAAAAGAGAACGCAGTTAATTTCTTACTGTGAATTAAAAATATATAAATCACAAGGAATCTAATGAATTTTATTGCTGAAAAACTAATGAACTATCTTCATCGATGGAGAGCAGAGTTATTTTAAAACATTAAAAATAAAATTTTTATGAGACAATAGTGACTTAAATAATGCACAAGTCAACTATTGATGAAATTATTATTAATTCCTGATTTTTTTATTCACCTACCATAGATGACAGGCCTACGGCAGGTAATATGAGAGGCGAACGTATGTGAACCCCATGCTTCAAGAGCGCAGCCATTTCACTTATCCCACGTGACCTCCACTACCCAATAGGATTCTAGAAGTCTTAGCGCTTGTTGTTTCCTATCCGCCATTACAGTCGCCATTGAAAGGTGAAAACCCTTCCGAACGGTCGTGGATAACATCATAATTGGAGTATTCCTAGTTAACTTTAAAGTGTGACTAGTGCATTAATCGACACATAAGATGATGGAGAAGCCATGACGCACCCAAACCACTCGACTAACGGTGCCAGCTTAGAGGACTGCCATACAAATTTCTTCGCTCTGGTAAGTTATCCGTAGAGTTTGTAGGCTTAGAAAATAGGGTGAAATGTATCCTGTAGTCAGTGAATTTTGTGTGTGTTAAAAGTATCAGGGAGTTAACGTAACAAAATCCTCGTGTGGAACCTATAGTTTTTTGTTGGTGAAAATTGAACTGATATGCTAAATAAATGCTTGTTGTCCATAGTGTCACGCTTCGGCTATCCCGGTATGAGAGTACGCAATTCGCACCTTTTTGGAGCATTGCCCCAATTTGTCATGTTGCTTATTAATAACTGGAAACAGTGGTAAAATTTATGTCTAGCTTCATGGTTTTATTTTAGATGATTATATCGTGTCTGAAAAGTAACAATACACACAATCACAATGTCAAATTTTAGAATGCAAATAAAACTTTTTAAACTTTACAAGTTGTCATTGCAAGTTGCAACTTGAGGGAAAAGGCAAATAATTACGTGCTCTGCAAATATAATTGTATTTGCTAGTTTACAATATATTAAAGCATGTTATCATTTGTTTTTGATGTGTTGGGTAATGAGTAGTTCAAAATGTTTACAAAGGGCCTTTGAGCAATGGTTGATAATTATTTATTACAGATGTTGAAGGTTAAAACGTACTAAATAAGTGTTGTGTAATGTGTTTTTATAGAAATAACTGATCTTGACAAAATGGTCAACTTTTTGCAGAAGCGTTATTGATGAATTATGTATCCCTAATGTATTCCAGCGAATGTTAACCTGTGTAAATATTGGGGATTTTATAATTACGTAATTATTTATTAGTTTATTTCACTCGTTGACTGGTTTTGTAATATCATCTTAGGTATTTCAATAATGGTTGCGCAGTATATGTGGCTTTCCATTAGTATGTGTGGACAAATGGATACAATTAGTGAGATGTGTAGTCTTCGTATAGGTCATTTAGACATTTTCTAAATTGGGTTAAGATATAGTCCACTGTCAGGACGAGCTGTCTTAACCAGCGAGTCTTACGAGATCCCGTAGTAGGGACAAGATGGTGCTTCCCTCTGTTGAGTCCGTCGGAAACAATCCGAGAAGTGCCAGCAAGCAGCAATGTTGCAATGTGACCTCGCTTCGTGCGCGGCATAAATAAGAGTAAAGGGGCCCATAAAACACAGGGAGCTACTGGCCACAGTCGCCATTTCTTGTCCAATTTCGTTTGTTTATCATTAAGTTGATGTTCCTCATCTATCCTCGTAGGCTTGTTACCGTTGATGTATATTCATTCACACGGCGTATTTGTATTATGAAGTACACAGAGATGGAAGGTATCAGGACTAGTGTATTCTCACGGAACTCTGATTTCGTTATCATGCATTTAGCCCAGGTTTGCGATAATTTTTTAATTGATATTGTTTTACGAAAACTCATCTTTTCATTGTGCAGATAACGCCCTACTCCGAGTCTGCGTCGGGAAACAAGGTTTTCTTGATCTTTTTTTGAGTCCTTATTCAAATGATTCCAAGGGAACTTTCTTCGCCTCTTGGGAAATAAATCTTTTTGTTGGAATTCCTTGAAATATTTTGGTGGCCATCAATAATGTCGGAACCCCGCTGAAAAATTTGGAGGCAAAACGTTATTTTAATTGTCAACCCGAAGGTGCTGGTACTTAGAACTCCTCTTAACAACTCAAGTTATGATTTGAGTAAGTGGTGATGCACCATTTCACGTGTCATCATAACATCTCGACATTCACCCGCTGGAGTTTTGCCAACTTCTTCCACCTAATCCCTCTGCCACTGGGCATATTCTCAATACATACACCTTTGATCGCTTCCGCTCGTTTCGTGGTATGTGGCGCACTTGTAATTTAACCGACATGATTTATAGACTTTGTAGTTATTGTTCCCATATGTTACCAAAAGCCAGAGAAGTTGATCGTGTTACAATTTTAATATTGACTTTTTTCCGTTGGAACCTGGCTTTGGTACTGTGACTCAAGCCTCCGCTAATGTGCATCCTCCCGGTAAAAATATTTCGGGATAGTTTCTACTCTATTGCTACGTGTTATCCCCTCTTTATTAATGGGGCTTGTGTGATCATTATTAATAGTCGATTTTAGAGTAAGAAACCTTATTTTATTGCTTCGTGGAAATGTTTTAAAAAATAATGTATTGCGTTTTTGCCCTTAACGTCTTTCAGGGTAGGCAAAGTCCGATGCCCGCTTTAAAGTTATTTCCTTGATAATAAATTATATTAACTTGAGGCTAAATTGATCGACTTTTGTGTACGGGCTTCGCATAAGTTCGGCATATCCAGTTGTTCAGGGAAAGCTTATAACGTGTAGAAAATCTCATTTTGTGCATAAAATAGTTGGTAGAAGCTTCGTTTGGATCTCGCATTTTTTTTGCCCTTCGGTTGTCAATTGTATCTTCCTGTCGATCACCTTAAGTTTAGCGCGTGGCCCTTTTATAAATCATAAACGCATCCATGGTGTCCAGAAATTCTCCCTTTACCGGGGAGCGGTTGTTTTTCAGTGTGCAGCATCATCCTTCGAGCCATGCAAGACTTCCCCCCTCACCCTCCTTCCTCCTCGTTTCAGTAATCCATCCGTCCCGCGGTTAAAAAAGAGCCAATGCTCTCTTCAACGTGGGAATAAGGCCCACGGAAAGGCTCCCTCTCGCCACGAAACTTTTCTCTTTCTTCCCCCCCTTCCCTCTCCTCGTTGCCGGTGGATTCGCTCCCTCCGTCCCGCCGGCACACCCCTTCCCGTCCGCCCCTCCAACCCTCCCCCACCCCTGCCAGGAACTCTCCTCACCTGGGCGACGTGGGAAAGGTGTTCGAGGCATGCCGGTAGTGTGTGGATACGTGCTCCTTCCATTCTCTCGCCCAATCCCTCCTATTTCTCGGCCCCTCCGTTAACCCCGGTGGGTTCTTCCTCTTCTTCCTGTGTCCCATGAGCTCCTTTCAAACATCCTTCCTAGGCCCTTGTTTCCCCTTTTGAAGCTCCGGGGTCGCCGCCGTCGCTTCCAGTCGTGCGACTTGCTGGGACGTTTTCTCACGTGCCAGTTTTCGTCCCATACCCACCCGCTAAGGGAGAGAGAGAGCTTTTGCGACGAGTTTTTATCTCTATTCCTGTCGTCATTATTCAATAAGGCGCAATATGGACAGCCTCCGGACTTTTTCCTTTGTGTGTTTTTCTCTTTGACACTGGGTCGGTGGCGTATCCAATCGCTCGGCGGTGTTTTTGAAACCCGCGTCACCGTGCGCTCTGTTCTTTCGAGCGATTTGTCGCGCTCGGAAGTACCTCCAGGTTCCCTCTCGCCTGGTCAGTGGATACAGGCATCGTTACAGTCGCCGCAACACACGTAGCACCCTGTCCTCGCGGCCAGATGGGGTCAGTTGCTTATCTTTATAAGAAGTGTGTGTGGTATCACTGAGGGGGAGTGGTTTCTCAATACAATTCTACTCTGTGGCGACTAGATGTAATCAACCAGTTCCTGGCGTTGTTGTTGCACTGCTCTTCGGTTGTTATTGATTGATGAGAGGATTTCAACCCTTCTCTCTCTCTCCCACACCTCCCTCACGGTCAGTTACCGCCTTCTGTTCCCCTCCCTTATCCCTCGTTCTCTTCCCCTACCGCGCACCAATATCCCCATGAAAGTCGGGGCGGGGTGTGGTGGTTGCATGGCCCTGCCCGACCCTCCTCCGCTTCCCGACCACTTGGAGTAATTTGTCCTCGACGCGAGCGCGAAGCATCGGTTGTTTTTTTGCGTAAGGAGGCATTCTGGCCATATTCACACTTCGGCGATGTTTTGGGTGTTGTTGATTTTAGAGTGATGTGGTTGTGTCGTGGAGAATGATCGCAACCAGGGATTTTCATTACTCTTTGAGTCGAGTAGTGGGGGGATTGGATTGCTTGAAAGCCGTAGGGGTGTGTTCTATTAGTAACTAAGGTGCAAAGTGCATTAGGCACTAATTATTAAAGATTTCCATGAAACGTGCATACACATCCTCGCATCGTTGATGATTTTATTTCGTGAATCCTTGTAGATTCCAAGTAAGGTATTGCAGCTGCAGTTGAACGTGGTTATGAGAAGTATGCTTATTTAACAGAAGTAATTTTGTATTTTATCGGACATGAAAACAGTTACGGTTTAAATAAGACATTTAAAAAAGCTAGCGTTACTTTTAGCTCTTGAACACGTATAACACCATTGTTAACTACGGATATAGTTTGGAGATATAATGGATATCGTCGAAATAGGTTTTTAACTACTTCTCATGGGGTAGAAAACATTTGGAATACATCTACAT